>JAQFVV010011561.1:0-12685 GCA_028023455.1 Epiperipatus broadwayi | reverse complement strand
AAGTTACGTATTGCTGAGTTTATTCCAGGGGCATATTGCCCATTATAGAGTTTATTCCAGGGGCATATTGCCCATTATAGAGTTTATTCCAGGGGCATACTGCCCATTATAGAGTTTATTCCAGGGGCATATTGCCCATTATAGAGTTTATTCCAGGGGCATATTGCCCATTATAGAGTTTATTCCAGGGGCATATTGCCCATTATAGAGTTTATTCCAGGGGCATATTGCCCATTATAGAGTTTATTCCAGGGGCATATTGCCCATTATAGAGTTTATTCCAGGGGCATATTGCCCATTATAGAGTTTATTCCAGGGGCATATTGCCGATTATAGAGTTTATTCCAGGGGCATATTGCCCATTATAGAGTTTATTCCAGGGGCATATTGCCCATTATAGAGTTTATTCCAGGGGCATATTGCCCATTATAGATTTTATTCCAGGGGCATATTGCCCATTATAGATTTTATTCCAGGGCATATTGCCCATTATAGATTTTCATTCCAGGGCATATTGCCCATTATAGATTTTATTCCAGGGGTATATCCAATATAGAGTTTATTCCAGGGCATATTGCCCATTATAGAGTTTAATTCCTAGGGGCATATTGCCCATTATAGAGTTTATTCCAGGCATATTGCCCATTATAGAGTTTATTCCAGGGGCATATTGCCCATTATAGAGTTTATTCCAGGGGCATATTGCCCATTATAGAGTTTATTCCAGGGGCATATTGCCCATTATAGAGTTTATTCCAGGGGCATATTGCCCATTATAGAGTTTATTCCAGGGGCATATTGCCCATTATAGAGTTTATTCCAGGGGCATATTGCCCATTATAGAGTTTATTCTCAGGGCATATTGCCCATTATAGAGTTTATTCTAGGGTATATCCCATTATAGAGTTTATCCCAGGGATATTGCCGATTATAGAGTTTATTCCAGGGGCATATTGCCCGATTATAGATTTTATTCCAGGGTATGTTATAGATTTTATCCAGGCATATTGCCCATTATAGAGTTTATTCCAGGGGCATTGCCATTATAGAGTTTATTCCAGGGCATATTGCCCATTATAGAGTTTATCCAGGGGCATATTGCCTATTATAGAGTTTATTCCTAGGGCATATGCCCTATTATAGATTTTATTCTCAGGGCATATTGTCCATTATAGATGTTTATTCTAGGAGCATATTGCCGATTATAGAGTTTATTCCAGTGGGCATATTGCCCATTATAGATTTTATTCCAGGGCATATTGCCGATTATAGAGTTTATCTCCAGGGCACATTCCCATATAGATTTTATTCCAGGGCATATTGCCCATTATAGATTTTATTCCAGGGCATATTGCCCATTATAGAGTTTATTCCAGGGCATATTGCCATTATAGAGTTTATTCTAGGTATATTGCCCAATTATAGATTTTATTTTCTTAGGGCATATTGCCCATTATAGATTTTATTCCAGGGATATTGCCTATTATAGATTTTATTCCAGGGGCATATTGCCGAATATAGATTTTATTCTAGGGCATATTGCCGATTATAGAGTTTATTCCAGGGGCATATTGCCCATTATAGAGTTTATCTCGGGGCATATTGCCCATTATAGAGTTTATCTCCAGGGGCATATTGCCGATTATAGAGTTTATCTAGGCATATTGCCCATTATAGATTTTATTCCAGGGCATATTGCCGATTATAGAGTTTATTCCGTGGGCATATTGCCGATTATAGATTTTATTCTAGGGCATATTGCTCAATTATAGATTTTATCTGTGGGCATATTGCCCATTATAGAGTTTATTCCAGGTGCTATTGCCATTATAGAGTTTATTCCAGGTCATATTGTCCATTATAGAGTTTATTCCAGGGCATATTCGATTATAGATTTTATTCTATGGGTATATTGTCGATTATAGAGTTTATTCCAGGGGCATATTGCCGATTATAGAGTTTATCCAGGGCATATTGCCGATTATAGAGTTTATTCCAGGCATATTGCCGATTATAGAGTTTATTCCAGGGGCATTCTTATTATAGATTTTATTCCAGGGGCATATTGCCGATTATAGATTTTATTCCAGGGCATATTGCTCATATAGATTTTATTCCTAGGGTATATTGTCGATTATAGAGTTTATTCCAGGCATATTGCCAATATAGAGTTTATCGGGCATATTGCCCATTATAGATTTTATTCCAGGGGATACATTGCCGATTATAGATTTTATTCCAGGGCATATTGCCGATTATAGAGTTTATTCCAGGGCATATTGCCCATTATAGATTTTATTCCAGGGCATATTGCCGATTATAGATTTTATTCCAGGGGCATATTGCCCATTATAGAGTTTATTCTAGGGCATATTCCTTTATTTATAGAGTTTATATTCCAGGGCATATGCCGATTATAGATTTTATTCCAGGTATATTGCCGATTATAGAGTTTATTCCAGGGCATATGCCATTATAGAGTTTATTCAGGGGTATATTGCCCATTATAGAGTTTTATTCAGGCAGGGTATTGCCCATTATAGAGTTTATTCCAAGGGTGCATATTGGCATTATAGAGTTTATTCCTAGGGCATATTGCCCATTATAGATTTTATTCCAGGGGCATATTGCCCATTATAGAGTTTATTCCAGGGCATATTGTCGATTATAGATTTTATTCTAGGGCATATTGCCCTATTATGAGTTTATTCCAGGGGATTATTAGCTTATTATAGAGTTTATTCCAGGGGCATATTGCTCATTATAGAGTTTATTCCAGGGCATATTGCCGATTATAGAGTTTATTCCATGGCATATTGCTATTATAGAGTTTATTCCAGGGCATATTGCCCATTATAGATTTATTCCAAGGCATATGTCCATATAGATTTATTCCAGGCATATTGCCGATTATAGAGTTTATTCCAGGGCATATTGTCCATTATAGATTTTATTCCAGGTATATTGCCATTATAGAGTTTATTCCAGGGCATATTGCCGATTATAGAGTTTATTCCAGGGCATATTGCCGATTATAGAGTTTATTCCAGGCATATTGCCGATTATAGAGTTTATTCTAGGCATATTGCCCATATAGAGTTTATTCCAGGGCATATTGCCCATTATAGAGTTTATTCCAGGGCATATTGCTCGATTATAGAGTTTATTCCTAGGCATATTGCCCATTATAGAGTTTATTCAGGGGCATATTGCCCATTATAGATTTTATTCCAGGGCATATTGCCTATTATAGATTTTATTCCAGGGACATATTGCCATATATAGAGTTTATTCTAGGGCATATTGCCCATTATAGATTTATTCTAGGCATATTGCCGATTTATTTATTAGTATACTATCGCCATATAGAGTTTATTCCAGGGCATATTGCCGATTATAGAGTTTATTCCAGGGCATATTGCTGCATTATAGATTTTATTCTAGGGTATATTGTCATTATAGATTTTATTCCAGGGGCATATTGCCGATTATAGATTTTATTCTAGGGCATATTGCCCATTATAGAGTTTATTCCAGGGGCATATTGCCGATTATAGATTTTATTCCAGTGCATATTGTCCATTATAGAGTTTATTCCAGGGCATATTGCCCATTATAGATTTTATTCCAGGGCATATTGCCGATTATAGAGTTTATTCCAGGCATATTGCTTATTATAGAGTTTATTCCAGGGCATACTGCCCATTATAGATTTTATTCCAGGGCATATTGCCGATTATAGATTTTATTCCAGGGCATATTGCCCATTATAGATTTTATTCCAGGCATATTGCCCATTATAGAGTTTATTCCAGGGCATATTGCCATTATAGAGTTTATTCCAGGGGCATATTGGCCCATTATAGAGTTTATTCCAGGGGCATATTGCCCATTATAGAGTTTATTCCAGGGGCATATTGCCCATTATAGAGTTTATTCCAGGGGCATATTGCCCATTATAGAGTTTATTCCAGGGGCATATTGCCCATTATAGAGTTTATTCCAGGGGCATATTGCCCATTATAGAGTTTATTCCAGGGTATATTGCCCATTATAGAGTTTATTCCAGGGCATATTGCCCATTATAGAGTTTATTCTAGGGTATACTGCCCATTATAGAGTTTATTCTGGAGCATATTGCCATTATAGATTTATTCCAGGTATATTACTATTATAGAGTTTATCTATGCATATGCCCATTATAGAGTTTATTCCAGGTATATTGCCCATTATAGAGTTTATTCTTAGGCATATTGCCCATTATAGATTTTATTCTAGGTATATTGCTCATTATAGAGTTTATTCCAGGTATATTGCCTATTATAGAGTTTATTCTAGTGCATATTGCTCATTATAGAGTTTATTCTAGGTATATTGCCGATTATAGAGTTTATTCTAGTGCATACGTCATTATAGAGTTTATTCAGTATATTGCTCATTATAGAGTTTATTCTGTGCATATTGCCCATTATAGATTTTATTCCAGGTATATTGCCTATTATAGAGTTTATTCTAGTGTATATTGCCCATTATAGAGTTTATTCAGTGGATATTGCCGATTATAGAGTTTATTCTAGGTATATTGCCCCCATTATAGAGTTTATTCTAGGGTATATTGCTCATTATAGATTTTATTCTCAGGGCATATTGCCTATTATAGAGTTTATTCTAGGGCATATTGCCCATTATAGAGTTTATTCTAGGCATATTGCCTATTATAGAGTTTATTCTGGGCATATTGCTCATTATAGAGTTTATTCTGAGGTATATTGCCGATTATAGAGTTTATTCTAGGCATATTGCCCATTATAGAGTTTATTCTAGGGTATATTGCCCATTATAGAGTTTATTCCAGTGCATATTGCCATTATAGAGTTTATTCTAGGCATATTGCCTATTATAGATTTTATTCTAGTGCATATTGCTCATTATAGAGTTTATTCTTAGGTATATTGCTCATTATAGAGTTTATTCTAGGGCATATGTCCATTATAGAGTTTATTCTGTGCATATTGCGTCATTATAGAGTTTATTCTAGGCATATTGCCTATTATAGAGTTTATTTCAGTGCATATTGCCTATTATAGAGTTTATTCTAGTATATTGTCTATTATAGAGTTTATTCTAGGTATATTGCTCATTATAGAGTTTATTCTAGGGCATATTGCTTATTATAGAGTTTATTCCAGGGCATATTGCCTATTATAGAGTTTATTCTAGTGCATATTGCCTATTATAGAGTTTATTCTGTAGCATATTGCCGATTATAGAGTTTATTCTATGTATATGCTTATTATAGAGTTTATTCTAGGTATATTGCTCATTATAGAGTTTATTCTAGTGCATATTGTCATTATAGAGTTTATTCTAGGTATATATGCCTATTATAGAGTTTATTTCAGTGTATATTGCTCATTATAGATTTTATTCGTATATGCGATTATAGTTTATTCAGGATATTGCCTATTATAGATTTTATTCTGGGCATATTACGATTATAGAGTTTATTCTAGTGCATATTGCCCATTATAGATTTTATTCTAGTGCATATTGCCGATTATAGATTTTATTCTAGGGTATACTGTCCATTATAGAGTTTATTCTAGTGCATATTGCCATTATAGATTTTATTCCAGGTATTATTGCCATTATAGAGTTTATTCTAGGTATATTGCTCATTATAGATTTTATTCTAGGTATATTGCTCATTATAGAGTTTATTCTAGGTATATTGCCCATTATAGAGTTTATTCTAGTGTATATTGCCCATTATAGAGTTTATTCTAGGTATATTGCTCATTATAGAGTTTATTCTGGGTATACTGCCTATTATAGAGTTTATTCTGGGGTATATTGCTCATTATAGAGTTTATTCTAGGTATATTGCCCATTATAGAGTTTATTCTAGGATATTGCCTATTATAGATTTTATTCTGTATATTGCCCATTATAGAGTTTATTCTAGCATATTGCTCATTATAGATTTTATTTCAGGCATATTGCCCATTATAGATTTTATTCTGAGGGCATATTGCCCATTATAGAGTTTATTCCAGGCATATTGCCATTATAGATTTATTCTAGGCATATTGCTCATTATAGAGTTTATTCTAGGTATATTGCCTATTATAGAGTTTATTCAGGCATATTGCCATTATAGAGTTTATTCTAGGTATATTGCCCATTATAGAGTTTATTCTAGGTATATTGCCCATTATAGAGTTTATTCTGGGTATATTGCCCATTATAGAGTTTATTCAGGGTATATTGCCTATTATAGATTTATTCTGAGCATATTGCCCATTATAGAGTTTATTCTAGGCATATGCTCATTATAGAGTTTATTCTGGGCATATTGCCATTATAGATTTTATTCCAGTGTATATTGCCTATTATAGATTTTATTCTAGGTATATTGCCTATTATAGATTTTATTCTAGGTATATTGCTCATTATAGATTTTATTCTAGGTATATTGCTCATTATAGATTTTATTCCAGGGATATTGCCCATTATAGATTTTATTCCAGGCATATTGCCCATTATAGTTTATTCTGGTATATTGCTCATTATAGAGTTTATTCTAGGCATATTGCCCATTATAGATTTTATTTAGTATATTGCCATTATAGTTTATTTGCATATGCTTATTATAGATTTATTCTAGTATATGCCATTATAGATTATTAGGTATTATGCATTCCATTATAGAGTTTATTCCAGTGCATATTGCCCATTATAGATTTTATTCTAGGTATATTGCCATTATAGAGTTTATTCCAGGTATATTGCATTATAGAGTTTATTCTAGGGATATTGCCATTATAGATTTTATTCTGGGCATATTGCCCATTATAGATTTTATTCTAGGGCATATTGCCCATTATAGATTTATTCTAGGTATATTGCCATTATAGATTTTATTCTAGGCATATTGCCCATTATAGATTTTATTCCAGGTATATTGCCATTATAGATTTTATTCTAGGGCATATTGCCATTATAGATTTTTTATTCAGGCATATTGCCTATTATAGATTTTATTCTAGGTATATTGCCCATTATAGATTTTATTCCAGGGATATTGCCCATTATAGATTTTATTCTGTATATTGTCTATTATAGATTTTATTCTAGGTATATTGCTCATTATAGATTTTATTCTGAGGATATTGCAATTATAGATTTTATTCTAGGCATATTGCCATTATAGATTTTATTCCATATATTTATTTCTATTATAGATTTTATTCCAGGCATATTGCCCATTATAGATTTTATTCTAGGGCATATTGCCGATTATAGATTTTATTCTATGTGCATCATTATAGATTTTATTCTGTATATGCTTATAGATTTTATTCTAGGGATATTGCCTATTATAGATTTTATTCTAGGGATATTGCCGATTATAGATTTTATTCTAGTATATTGCCATTATAGATTTTATTCCAGGGCATATTGCCATTATAGATTTTATTCTAGGCATATTGCCCATTATAGATTTTATTCTGTGCATATTGCTTATTATAGATTTTATTCTAGGCATATTGCCCATTATAGATTTTATTCCAGGCATATTGTCCATTATAGATTTTATTCCAGGGATATTGCCCATTATAGATTTTATTCCAGGCATATTGCCCATTATAGATTTTATTCCAGGGCATATTGCTATTATAGATTTTATTCAGGGTATTGCTCATTATAGATTTTATTCCAGCATATTGCTCATTATAGATTTTATTCTAGGTATATTGCCATTATAGATTTTATTCTAGGCATATTGCTCATTATAGATTTTATTCCAGGGCATATTGCCCATTATAGATTTTATTCCAGGGATATTGCCTATTATAGATTTTATTCCAGGGCATATTGCCGATTATAGATTTTATTCCAGGCATATTGCCATTATAGATTTTATTCCAGGGCATATTGCCCATTATAGATTTTATTCCAGGGCATATTGCTCATTATAGATTTTATTCCAGGGCATATTGCCTATTATAGATTTTATTCCAGGGCATATTGCCATTATAGATTTTATTCCAGGGCATATTGCCGATTATAGATTTTATTCCAGGCATATTGCCTATTATAGATTTTATTCCAGGGGCATATTGCCGATTATAGATTTTATTCCAGGGGCATATTGCCGATTATAGATTTTATTCCAGGGGCATATTGCCGATTATAGATTTTATTCCAGGGCATATTGCCGATTATAGATTTTATTCCAGGGCATATTGCCGATTATAGATTTTATTCCAGGGCATATTGCCGATTATAGATTTTATTCCAGGGCATATTGCCGATTATAGATTTTATTCCAGGGGCATATTGCCGATTATAGATTTTATTCAGGGGCATATTGCTGATTATAGATTTTATTCCAGGGCATATTGCCGATTATAGATTTTATTCCAGGGCATATTGCCGATTATAGATTTTATTCCAGGGCATATTGTCGATTATAGATTTTATTCCAGGGCATATTGCCGATTATAGATTTTATTCCAGGGGCATATTGCCGATTATAGATTTTATTCCAGGGCATATTGCCGATTATAGATTTTATTCCAGGGCATATTGCCGATTATAGATTTTATTCCAGGGCATATTGTCGATTATAGATTTTATTCCAGGGCATATTGCCGATTATAGATTTTATTCCAGGGCATATTGCCGATTATAGATTTTATTCCAGGGGCATATTGTCGATTATAGATTTTATTCCAGGGCATATTGCCGATTATAGATTTTATTCCAGGGCATATTGCCGATTATAGATTTTATTCCAGGGCATATTGCCGATTATAGATTTTATTCCAGGGCATATTGCCGATTATAGATTTTATTCCAGGGCATATTGCCGATTATAGATTTTATTCCAGGGCATATTGCCGATTATAGATTTTATTCCAGGGGCATATTGCCGATTATAGATTTTATTCCAGGGCATATTGCCGATTATAGATTTTATTCCAGGGCATATTGCCGATTATAGATTTTATTCCAGGGCATATTGCCGATTATAGATTTTATTCCAGGGCATATTGCCGATTATAGATTTTATTCCAGGGCATATTGCCGATTATAGATTTTATTCCAGGGCATATTGCCGATTATAGATTTTATTCCAGGGGCATATTGTCGATTATAGATTTTATTCCAGGGGCATATTGCCGATTATAGATTTTATTCCAGGGCATATTGCCGATTATAGATTTTATTCCAGGGCATATTGCCGATTATAGATTTTATTCCAGGGCATATTGCCGATTATAGATTTTATTCCAGGGCATATTGCTCATTATAGATTTTATTCCAGGGCATATTGCCCATTATAGATTTTATTCCAGGGCATATTGCCGATTATAGATTTTATTCCAGGGGCATATTGCCGATTATAGATTTTATTCCAGGGCATATTGCTCATTATAGATTTTATTCCAGGGCATATTGCCGATTATAGATTTTATTCCAGGGCATATTGCCGATTATAGATTTTATTCCAGGGCATATTGCCGATTATAGATTTTATTCCAGGGCATATTGCCGATTATAGATTTTATTCCAGGGCATATTGCCCATTATAGATTTTATTCCAGGGCATATTGCCGATTATAGATTTTATTCCAGGGGCATATTGCCGATTATAGATTTTATTCCAGGGCATATTGCCGATTATAGATTTTATTCCAGGGCATATTGCCATTATAGATTTTATTCCAGGGCATATTGCCGATTATAGATTTTATTCCAGGGCATATTGCCGATTATAGATTTTATTCCAGGGCATATTGCTCATTATAGATTTTATTCCAGGGCATATTGCCGATTATAGATTTTATTCCAGGGCATATTGCCGATTATAGATTTTATTCCAGGGGCATATTGCCGATTATAGATTTTATTCCAGGGCATATTGCCCATTATAGATTTTATTCCAGGGCATATTGCCGATTATAGATTTTATTCCAGGCATATTGCTTATTATAGATTTTATTCCAGGGCATATTGCCATTATAGATTTTATTCCAGGCATATTGTCGATTATAGATTTTATTCCAGGGCATATTGCCATTATAGATTTTATTCCAGGGCATATTGCCCATTATAGATTTTATTCCAGGGCATATTGCCAATTATAGATTTTATTCCAGGGCATATTGCCGATTATAGATTTTATTCTAGGGCATATTGCCCATTATAGATTTTATTCCAGGGCATATTGCCCATTATAGATTTTATTCCAGGCATATTGCTCATTATAGATTTTATTCCAGGGCATATTGCCTATTATAGATTTTATTCCAGGCATATTGCCCATTATAGATTTTATTCCAGGGCATATTGCCCATTATAGATTTTATTCCAGGGCATATTGCCGATTATAGATTTTATTCCAGGGCATATTGCCCATTATAGATTTTATTCCAGGCATATTGCCCATTATAGATTTTATTCCAGGGCATATTGCCCATTATAGATTTTATTCCAGGGCATATTGCCCATTATAGATTTTATTCCAGGGCATATTGCTCATTATAGATTTTATTCCAGGCATATTGCCCATTATAGATTTTATTCCAGGGCATATTGTCCATTATAGATTTTATTCCAGGGCATATTGCCCATTATAGATTTTATTCCAGGGCATATTGCCCATTATAGATTTTATTCCAGGGCATATTGCCGATTATAGATTTTATTCCAGGGCATATTGCCCATTATAGATTTTATTCCAGGCATATTGCCCATTATAGATTTTATTCCAGGGCATATTGCCGATTATAGATTTTATTCCAGGGCATATTGCCATTATAGATTTTATTCCAGGGCATATTGCCCATTATAGATTTTATTCCAGGGCATATTGCTCATTATAGATTTTATTCCAGGGCATATTGCCCATTATAGATTTTATTCCAGGCATATTGCCCATTATAGATTTTATTCCAGGGGCATATTGCCCATTATAGATTTTATTCCAGGGCATATTGCCCATTATAGATTTTATTCCAGGGCATATTGCTCATTATAGATTTTATTCCAGGGGCATATTGCCCATTATAGATTTTATTCCAGGGCATATTGCCGATTATAGATTTTATTCCAGGGCATATTGCCGATTATAGATTTTATTCCAGGGCATATTGCCGATTATAGATTTTATTCCAGGGCATATTGCCCATTATAGATTTTATTCCAGGGGCATATTGCCGATTATAGATTTTATTCCAGGGCATATTGCCCATTATAGATTTTATTCCAGGGCATATTGCCCATTATAGATTTTATTCCAGGGCATATTGCCCATTATAGATTTTATTCCAGGGCATATTGCCCATTATAGATTTTATTCCAGGGCATATTGCCCATTATAGATTTTATTCCAGGGCATATTGCCCATTATAGATTTTATTCCAGGGGCATATTGCCCATTATAGATTTTATTCCAGGGCATATTGCCCATTATAGATTTTATTCCAGGGCATATTGCCCATTATAGATTTTATTCCAGGGCATATTGCCCATTATAGATTTTATTCCAGGGCATATTGCCCATTATAGATTTTATTCCAGGGCATATTGCCCATTATAGATTTTATTCCAGGGCATATTGCCCATTATAGATTTTATTCCAGGGCATATTGCCCATTATAGATTTTATTCCAGGGCATATTGCCCATTATAGATTTTATTCCAGGGATATTGCCCATTATAGATTTTATTCTAGGGCATATTGCCCATTATAGATTTTATTCCAGGGCATATTGCCCATTATAGATTTTATTCCAGGGCATATTGCCCATTATAGATTTTATTCCAGGGCATATTGCCCATTATAGATTTTATTCCAGGGCATATTGCCCATTATAGATTTTATTCCAGGGCATATTGCCCATTATAGATTTTATTCCAGGGCATATTGCCCATTATAGATTTTATTCCAGGGCATATTGCCCATTATAGATTTTATTCCAGGGCATATTGCCCATTATAGATTTTATTCCAGGGGCATATTGCCGATTATAGATTTTATTCCAGGGGCATATTGCCCATTATAGATTTTATTCCAGGGCATATTGCCCATTATAGATTTTATTCCAGGGCATATTGCCCATTATAGAGTTTATTCCAGGGGCATATTGCCCATTATAGATTTTATTCCAGGGGCATATTGCCCATTATAGATTTTATTCCAGGGGCATATTGCCCATTATAGATTTTATTCCAGGGCATATTGCCCATTATAGATTTTATTCCAGGGGCATATTGCCCATTATAGATTTTATTCCAGGGGCATATTGCCCATTATAGATTTTATTCCAGGGGCATATTGCCCATTATAGATTTTATTCCAGGGCATATTGCCCATTATAGATTTTATTCCAGGGGCATATTGCCCATTATAGAGTTTATTCCAGGGGCATATTGCCCATTATAGAGTTTATTCCAGGGGCATATTGCCCATTATAGAGTTTATTCCAGGGGCATATTGCCCATTATAGATTTTATTCCAGGGCATATTGCCCATTATAGATTTTATTCCAGGGGCATATTGCCCATTATAGAGTTTATTCCAGGTATATTTCCCATTTATAGATTTATTCCAGGTACACACATATTGCTCCATGCTTATCCTATGCATATGCCCCTGGAATAAACTCTATAA
>JAQFVV010011560.1:0-12742 GCA_028023455.1 Epiperipatus broadwayi | reverse complement strand
GTAATACTTCGTTCAGTTACCCATGTTACTCTATATTACATATTTGTAATACAAGCTTAAAACAAGTCATGTGATGTATATGACTTGTTTTATTGAATTATATATATATAATTAACATTTATTTATCAATAAATTTTAATTCAATTTAAATTAAATAAACTTGTCTAATTATTGACCTACAGTGCAAACAGATCTCATTGATTAATAACATTTGAATGAGACAAAATAATAGATGATGAAAGGATGTGTCATTTTAATTATTCAATTTAATATCATTGATAAAGACTAGGAGATGTATAATTGAAAGTACTTCTATAAAATAAGATATAATTTATGTGAATTTTGTTGTATTTTAATATATATATAAAACCCCATATGGTTAAGAACTTCAACACCTGTTAAAATACAGACTCTAATACATTTATTTCACAGATGGTGGTGCTGAATTTTAACCATGAATAATGGTTTTATATTTGGAAATTTATTTCAGTATAACTATATGCACTAGAATTATTTTCATATAGATATATTGGTTAAAAAAATTTACCTTCCAAGCCCACCTATCCTTGTGGTTTATTTGGAGCTAATAAAAAATAAATAATAATAAATCACATAAAAACAAATTGCATGTTACTTATATATATGTGTGTGTATGTGTTAGAACATAATCAGAATAAAATATAAACATAAATGCAGGTTTCTCTGGTATTGTGTTGTATTTCTTGGATTAAATTCTATTTTATTAAATAATTATTATTTCCTGTAAAATTTACTCTTATTAATTTAGGTAAGTATTTCACATTGCTTTACAATCTTTTTATTTTTAAAAATGTCCAGAAGTTTACATTATTTCGAGGATTCATTGCAAGCTTCTCGTTCGAATATCAATTCTAATGTTAAAATGGATTCAAATATAAATGAATAATTAAATAGTTTAAACGATTCATTTTCAAAAGCAAAAGATATGCAATATTTAGTAGTTAATTCTGATGATTTGAATTCAGTTAAAAATAACTCTGATAGTTCTAATCTATCTGTTATTTCTTTTAAAAACAAACATTAAAAGAAATTTAATGCTAAAAATCAGAACGTTCTGTGAAAAAGGAAAACAGCGTTTGTGATAATTTAACTGTTGGTAATAGCAAGCTATCATTATGGATGGTATAAAACAAAAATTAACTGTTAAAAAAATAAAGAATCTCAAAAGTATTTCAAAAAAATTTAAATTTATTATACACATATTGAAACATTACAACAAAATGATCAAAATATTGACCTCGTAACTCCAAAGCTGCTTCTAATAATTCACTCAAGTTACGGATAGTTTCGGAAAAGCAGAATTATCAGCAATCTTCACAAGATAAACAACTTTAATTCATCTTTTCCTAATCTAATTTATAAGTCTGACTCATGTAAATTTTAATAATAATAAAAATATTTCACATGCTTTTTTCTAATCCTGCTATTAATTTGCAAAATGAATTCATGTTAAACTCTTCTTTCTAATTCAAAACAGTACAATCAATGTTCTACGCAGTCTTATGCAGAAAAAGTTTAAACTAACTAAATATTACTTGTACACAAAGCAATATTATTCACTCTCCACAAAATAATTTCATTGAATTTATAGATCAGAAAATTAACTATACTACTAATTAAATTCTTCTTTTGGACACAGATCAAGTTGTTTTTTGTCTTATATGTAGCTAGTAATGAATTCAATATGAGACTTCCCCACAAATCTCAATTCTTTTCTTTCATTACAGTAATGAATTTACACTCATACTTGCAATCACCAATAGAAATTGCATCTTTTCTCCTTTCTTCTCAACAATTTTTTATGCTTATTAAGCAATTAAACTTGTTATAGTAATAAAAGAAAATTATCACCATTCAAATAAACAGTATCTCATAGTGGAATTTCGTAATATTATTGAAAAAGAACTTTTAAAAGAAAACAGATTTTTTTAGATGACAAATACTTGATTAAAATTGATATGAAGCAGCCAAAAATAGTCCAAGGTTTTGTTTACAAAACCAATACTATTTTCTTGCCAACTTGATTTACAAAAAATTGCTTATTAAGTATGTATACTCTATTACAAGTTTTAAATACATTCTTGAGAAGCATTCTTGGAATAGAACTTTTGTCTAGCACTGCATCTTTCTCTATTAAAAAAACTAAATGCTGCATCTCGCATTAATGGATATGGCTTCAAGTCTGGATGAACATAAATGTAATTTTTTTTTTTGTCTTATCTATTCTAGGTGTCAAGCCACAATGTTTTATATGTAATGACAGGTCTCGCTTGGTCAAAGCTTGTCCTAAAAAAAATTGTCAAAACTGTAAACAATAAAATTCTAGAAATCACAAGTGCATTTCTTTACCTTCATTTCTACTTCTTGCCTCATGCTAATAATCAAGAAATATTAAAAATTATAACATCTAATAAATCTGACTTAATTGGTGCTGATTCATTATCTAGTGTCAATCAACATGTTCAGGAAAATATTATTTTACACAAACAAGTTGATAATATTTAGAGCATAATATCTCTACAATTGTTCTAAACACTATGAATGAATCATTTTCTACTCAGGATAAACTTATTCATTTACCTCCTACTGAAAATGTAATGGATGATAAGCCAAAACAATCTGTCTGTAACTTAACCTTTAAGCATGGAAAAATAGTCTCTTTTAAAACTAAAAGGAAAAATTTTGATTCTTCAAGTTCTCAACAAGATGAAGGGAACACTTCTGAGGATTTAGGAACAACTTTTACTCATTATCAATATACTTTTTCATTTTATAACTAAAGAGAAAAAAAGAATAAGCATTCCAAATTGTGTGAGCAAAATCAAAATTCCAATCTTAACTTGCCTCATTCTAATCCTATTTCAGCTTTTTCTGAAAAAATTAACAGCAATAAGGTTTTATTTTCTGATTTACCACAATATCAAGTGGAGAATTCAACAGATACACCCAGATGGTCAAATGAACAATCTTTGGACTCTCTTGATTGGGCTGAGCAAGTAGAACTGATTGATGAAACTTTCGTTAATCAATAGGTTTTCATCCTTTTTTTCATAACTGTAGTTTTAATATAAGTACATGATTCTCAATATAACAGGTGTAAATGTCACTGGTCTAAACTCTTTGGATAGAGTGTTTGCCCTCAAAAGATGGATTGATTCCAATATTTTTCATGTGGTGTGTTTGTCTGAGACAAAATTACATTTAAATTCAAATTATAAAATAAATCAAATTCTTGAACAATATGGCATGTTTAAATTCTCCTTTTCTAATTCTCTTCCTGCTGGAGTTCCTTTCTAATTAATAAAGTCTTCTTTAGTGCTTGCAGAACACTTTATTTGAATAAAGATTTATTGGTTTTAGACATTAAGATTAATAATTTGCCAATCATTATTATTTATGTCTATCTTACTAATAATAACAATGTTGTCTTACCTACAATTAATAAAATCAGTGCTTACTTGCTAATACTTTATCTCCAGCTATCTGCTTGCTTTGAGGATTTCAACATGGTTTACAATAAATTCAAAACTTGCCTTTATTTAACAGACTTTTTTATGTGGTGAAGGTTTTTTTCCTTCAAATTCTTTCTCGTTCTACACTCGTCAATACAAATCTCTCATTGATCTTTTGTACTACACTGCTGATCTTCATCATGATTTAGAAGCAAAATTACAATTAGCCTTTCAGACCACCTTGCATTGTTATTATCTCTCAATATTATTCCTTCAGCTTTCACTTCATATAATTTTAACAGAACAAGCCACTTACTCAATAAAGCATTCACACCCAGAATGGATTTTCTCTGGAAGTTTATATTCTCTTTGTAGGAAAATTGATATTTTATCTGTCTCACTTCATGCATGGTCTACCTTTGTTAGGATTCTTAGGTCTTTGATTAAGACCTTCACTAAGAGGACTTAAGGGTCCAAATTGTCTTCTTGATGAACTTGATGTTATTAGTAGTAATGTCTGTCATCTATCTTCAACTCATGTAATTACACAGACGTTCGTTACATTGTTTTTTTACTATTATTAAAATACAAAAAGTAAATTAAAAAGTTCGCATTTAAAAATTTTCTTGGGAATTAAAAATTGAAATTGAATATCATCTTAAACTCTTTATAGCTAAATGCACACAGATAATGAAAATTATTAAAATAAAACTTATTAAAGAAAGTATTTTAAAACTAAATTTTAAAAAGATTTGGAAATAAAATTATATCTTTAAATTTATCTTTAAATATATCTTTGATTTTGAAAACAGGTTAATTAATCAGAAATGGAAATGATAAATTTAATTAGTCAAATGTAAACCAGCTCTTGGGCATTTAAATGTAAAAACATAGGTCAGATAGGAAAACAATAGAAACAAATAAAAAGCCAATGAAAGAAATCCATCGGGAAATCGACCTCAGCGAAAGGATCATCACATCGGGGACATAATGCCAAGTCAATCCTTCAATACGGTATAAAGGAAAATTTGGAAATTATTAATCAGTGAGTTATTATGATTATTATGATGTGACAGATAGATGTTAGTATGGGAGGTGTGGGAGAAGAGATTGAAGGACGCAATGTTCAATCCCTTCAGTTTTGCTAGAAAGAAAGAGAAATGAACGATCGTTTTTCATACTGAGACCAGTTAAAACAAAACCTCCGGATGATAAATAAATCGGCCAACAGAATATCAATCTTAGGATGGTGTGGAATTCATGCTCATGGCAAGCAACGGATAAAGAGGAACTGTTCAAACCGTAAGAACTTTATAAATAATGAACATTAAATTAAACTTTCCAGAGTTAAATGATTGCAATATTATCCTATCTGACCAACTTAATTTATTAATAATGTTATTTGATGTATTTCTTTTTATATATATATATATATATATATATATATATATATATATATATATATATATATATATATATATATATATATATATATATATATATATATTTAAAATCATTTCCATTTATTTATTTATTTATTTATTTATTGTTCTTTAAGTTTTTATCATGATTTTGTTTTCGTTAAATTAATTATATAAATGTTAAACTTCTAAGTCGGGCGGAATGGTTGTATAGATTTGTAAAGTTATATTAGGGAGGTAATCTTTAGGTTATTTAGGGGTTACAGTGATTGGGTCAATGGATTGGATATATTGATGTACTTAGTAGATGTAATATTGATTCGCTACGGGCAGAATCGCTTCATACGCCTCGCACACTTCCGTTTGCCTATGGAAGGAATTATAAGTCAGATACCGCAGTTCCTTTCTATGGAGTTTTTTGTTTTATTGCTCTTCTTTGCAGATAGATGTAATATTCCTATCTCATAAGAGGCAATATCTTCTTTAACCTTTTGTGTCAGATTTTTTTTATTACATTGAATGCATCGATATATCAGATGGATTGATGCCAGTTTGACTACGAATTTTAGCCTCTAAGGTTAATAGGGATAGAATGTTTATTTTTAAAAGTAAAATTTATGTGGTCTATTCATACTGACCCTAAATAAAAATGCATTAAATTTAAGTTGTTTATAGACACTTGCATGTAATGTTTATTGGTTAACTATGTTTTATGCTTCCATATTTGATCGTAATATATAGACATCTTCGATAATAATGATACCTGACGGTGAGTATCTAAAATGTATTTATTCGGATGTCTTTTAAGTTATTGATGACAATGCAAGTATCTTATGGTGAATACTACTAAGTTATGTATAAATTTCTCCGTAATTGTCAGTAATCAATGATTTTATATTTTGATCGTTTATGTTTACTTTGAAATGTTTTTGACTGTAATCTATGTAACCGATCTATAGCAACATATTAAAACAAGCTTATAATCCTATCTGTGCTAACTTAAATGTAAATTAAAATCTAAGGTAAAGTTAAAAATAATATTAAATTTTGAAATGTAAAACTGATACTAAAACAATTTTAAATCTTATATATATATGTGCGTAAATAAATTTTTGTATGTTAATTACTGGCAGTGGCTTATTTTATTTATCTTTTTAATATTGAAATATAATTAGATAAGATATTATATTATTTAACTCTGCTATTTCAATGAGCTAGTGACATGGCCAACGACCGGAACCAAAATATTTAAAAAAAAAAAAAAAAAAATTTTTTTTTTGAATGACGTATTTTGCCTACTTATAAATTCTTCTAGGTTCAAATGCCTAGATGGCGCCCTGTAGTGCAGATTACGTAAGTCTACCTTCTCTGGATCGTTACACATGGTAATATCAAAATCATTATGGATCTAAAATCTCAATATCATGATAAGCAAAGAGGGCTTGCTCAATACATTGCTATTAAAAAGCAAAAGTTTTTTTCTCTGGGAAGCATAATTGGAAACACAGCCATTGGGCCATTGATGGATCCTAAAGGTGCACCTCAAATGGTTTCGGCTGATAATATAAACTATTGTGGATTTAATATGCTAATTAAAAATTAATGAATATTTCCAAAACAAGCTTCAGGCACAGAAATTTAGCATTGGTAATATATGAAATGTAAGTGTTAATTATGAACAACATAACATTACTGTCAATGATGTTCTACAATACTTGGCTGCCTACCCTGAAAGTACACACTCCTGGCTTTACATGGCACTCCATGTTTTGTGCTTTTTTCATCTCAGTCATTCTCCACTGCTGCTATAATTCATAATCTAATAGATGTCTTAGCTGGTAATTTTCAAAGCTATTCCCAGGCTCTATCCCATTAAGCTCCCCACTCCTTTTAAAGAAAAACATTACTCCATCATTATCATTAAACAATATTTGTCCTATTTCTATGACTCTTCTTATTAGTATGTGTATTGAGTCTATTGTTAAAGAAAGAATTCAGAAGCAACTTTTATCACACATTTCTAAATATCAGTTTGCTAAGAAGGGTTCTTTGATTATTGATGTTGTATGTCAGGCAACACTTTGTTGAGCATATTTGAGTACAAGGGAAATCTTGGCTCATTGCTGTTCAACTTGACTTTGCTTCAGCTTTTGATTCCATCATACCTTTCATTCTTTTTGATCTGCTTCTTGCAGAATATTCTGCTCTGATGATCTTCATTAAGATCATTGCAAATATTTTTTTTAACAGGTCTATATTCACATTTCTAGATGTTTGTCTTGGGCTGGATTTAGACTCCCACTTGGTCTGTTCCACATGGTTCTCCACTAAGTACTTTCTGCTTTATTATCTATATCAATCCTTCTTTGATTTGACATTGAGAAAAAACCTGCCTGGGAATATATGTGCCTACTCTTTGGCGAAGAAATACGTCATATCTCTCTAGTATGGATGATGGTCATCAGCTTTTTTCTTCCTTCCAGCTAAGTATTTATCAGCTTTACAAAAGATTTTAGACAGATACTCACTCAACTTTAAGCTTCAATTAAATCTTTCCAATTCTTCAACATGGAAAATTAAATCTGGTGTCATTTTCCCATCTCAATTCACATCTACACCTCAAAATTTTTTGAATTTCCAATTGCTTTACCAAGAATTGCTATGAGAAAAGTAATTCAGCTTTCAATCTTGGACAAACTCAAAAGTCTCACTAATTCTCAATCATCAATTTATTTATCACTACCTGAAAACGTTGCACTCCTTAGTATGTTAGTTTTTCCCAGAATTAACTATTTTTACCTATCATTAAGCCTACTTTGATATTTCAAAATAGTATAAATTCAATATGTTCTAAGATTCTCTGGTGAGGAAAATGTGCTTTAATAAGTCTTTTCAGTTACAGAAACCCAAGGAGCTCAATGGCCTTGCTCTTCATTATTTATGTACTTTTTTATGTTCAAAAGGCTATTGCTGTTCTTAGATTTTTTCATCTCAGGCTGCTACAGATAGATCAAAATTTTCCATTTGAACCTACAGACACTCCACCTCCTTTTCTTAGAGAGTGGATATCCAAGATTAGAGACTTTCTTAGAAAAATTTTTACACTTTCTTTGCCCACATTTGAGAATAAGAATAGTTATTGGGAAGTTTATAAACTGATTTATAGTAATCAAACTTTGTCCTCAACTCTCCTTGATTTAAATCAATGTTTTTTATTAAAGAAATCTAAACATTGGTTTCTTGAACACAAATATATTGATTCCATTTTAAAGTTTAATCTTTCATCCTTACCTACTAATCATTTTTAGTGTTTAGAAGAGGTTATCGAAAGATTGATTCACTTATTGCCAGTTTTGCTTTTCAGATAACGAGACCCTTCATTATATTTTTTTTAATTGTCCTTCTCTATCTCCACTCAGATTTTTTTTTTGGGAAATCATATTTCTAGTTAACAAAGATGTGCTCTTTTTTTTTAAAGCTTTTAAAAGAGGTGTGTTTCTCAACAATAAGAATGGTTATTTTTCTTTATTTAAGTGTGGATTATCAGATGTAAGCTTTTGTTTCACCAGAACGACAATGGAATTCCTGAATACTTTTATTACTGTCATTAACAAAATCCAAAAGTTAGAGACAGACTGCTTGCACCTGACTCTCTTTATTTAATAAATTCTTGGTCTATGCTTAACTTTCCTGTTCCTTTTTTTCTTCGAAGTCTCAGCAGTCTCAGAATGCTGCTATCTTCATAAGAGACAATTAACTTTGTTTCTAGTTCATTACTATGTATTTTTATTATTGATTTTTATTGATCATTAAATTTCACTTTTAAAGTACAAATGACATCCAGTCATTTACCTGACACATATTTTTTTGTTAAAGCAATATTAAGAACATGATAAAGAACTTATCCATGCAGATGGTATGTTTTGCAACGACTATAAACTCTTGCATAAATTAACAGTTTTTGTCACCATTAGATAGCTGATCATATCCAATGAAAATATTAATATAATGGTACTTACAACAGAATCAAAAGTATATATAACTGCATAGAAAATCTTAAAGTCTATTATAAGCATTATTTTAAAAATAGAAAAATGAAATACTCCAAATGGGTAAATTAATAAAATTCCACATGTGTTTCAAAAAATATATTTGCATTTGATGAAGTACATTTAAATAACAACTTTCTTTATTAATATATCAAAACATCTGTATACTAATAAATATTATCATTTACTTTTGACAAATTATAATTTTGAAATGAATACACTTCATTAATTTATTTTCAGCAGACTTAAATAATAATAAGTTTGAGATGTTTCCATGTAGACAGGAATGCCCAAACAATTAGCAATAAAAACACATTTATAACCTTTTACAAATAGTAGAATTTTCTGACTAATTCAGATAAATAGAGCACAAATAAAAATCTATTATTTTTGTAGGTAAGTCATATAAATTTTATGCTTTGAAACAAAGTATTAAGGCAATATTCTAAATAATGATTAGAATGAATTAAAGTTTATAGAACATGAAAGAACAAATGCAATTATTTTTCCAGTTTGAATACTGTCTTTTTCTTTTATATACTGAAGCTTCACCGTTTAAAATAAAACCTGTTATATAGTTCACAATGCAGATAGTGTACAAAAATAGTTATAGTATGGCAAGACAAGAGATATTGATTACTTAAATCTCATTAAAATTAGCCACATATTAAGAAAGAAAAACTTATGCAACTTCAGTGGGTAAATTATCCAAAATGTAAAATGGAATACATTCTTGCTTTTTTAAATGAGTGTGGATGCTTGTGTGTGTAACATTGAATTTATTATGTGATTCCAATTAGTCAATCTGTAATTAATACTTGAGCAGGGTTTTAATTAATTGGTGTGAACTTTTCTACCCAGTTTCTAGCAGGATATTAACTTTTTTTCTGCAGTAATGAAAGTTTATTCATCAAATAATAAGTACAAATACAGTTAAATAGAGTTTTAAAAAGAATTGTAAAAATGAAATTCAGGAGCAACATGGTGAAAGGGGAAGGATACATATGAAAGGGGGAGAGAGTGATGTGGAAAGGGTGTGTATTAACTATTAAAGACAAATATATGTTACATTTAGTAATTTGTAAAGTCTAGAGTTTAAATATGAGTAGCATTTTAGGAGTACAATATTGAGAAATCCAACTTGCGATGGATAACTTGAGAATAAGAAAACACTTGGAGATAACAACATTAGAAATAATAAATTTAAATAGAATTCATTCCTTACAATTAAAATCATTGACCAAACTGCGGTTTTACCTTGCAATAATAGTAGATAAAATCGTTTATAACAATAACGCTAAAACCGCTATGAAAAGCGTTTTTTCTTCTTGTGAATGAGAAAATCAAAATTGGCAACAGTCCCAACAGCAACCTTATCCTAGGTATCTGTGCCCCCCCCCCCCCCAATAACTACACTCTCTCATTCAATCAGCAAAGTTGATTGTAATGAAAATTTTAATTAAAATGTACAATTAGGAATTATTTGTAAAGTCTAGAAATCAAATATGAATAGTGTTTTAGGATACAATATTGGGAAATCTTATTTGCAGTAGATAAGTTGAAAAATGGGAAAACACTTGGAGATAACATAAAATACAGATTAAATCAATCTACTATTCTGTTCTTCCAAATGGCCTTGAATATCTTCACAAGAGGCAATCCCGAATACTTTGGGAAAAAATATGGAAAAACTATGGAGAACAAGGAGAAAAAAAAATCCAAGCGTCGAAATGTCTCTGCTAGAAACCATTCTAACCCATTATGAAAATCACATGAACAGCCAAAGGCCAGCCCCTATCAATAACAACATTGGAAGTAATAAAATTAAATAAGATAAATGACTTGCTGTCTACAGATGCTTTAAATAAATTAAATAATTAAAATTATATTTCATTAGTTAACAATATTTATTTAAATAATTATATTTTTATTTCTTTTAAAAAGCTCTCAAAATTATAATTTAAATAATTCCTGTAATTTTTTAAAATAATATTAGCACATGTAATTTATTATTCTTAAACATAATAATCAATTTTAACGCCAGTTTATTATTTTAAAAAATTTTCTAAAAACATCCACACACACACTTGAAACGTTGGGAAATAATTAGTTACAAATAAAATTACAAGTTAAGAACTATCAACTTGAAAATACCATCAGATATATGATATAAACTTTATTCATTAAAACTTGCTAAAACATAATTTACTTCAAACTATTTTATTTAATTTAATTTTCAAATTTGTATTTCAAATGGTTATCAAATAAAGCAATTAATATCCTGATAATGGTTTAGTAATATAGTTTCAAAAGTACACAGTAAAAATTTTTAATTGTTTAATGCAATTTATTTAAATCAATAAAGGTTATGCAAATAGATTATATCCTATACATGAAGTGTCAGAATGATTTGTAGTCAACATGGGTAGGATAAAAAGGTTGGCATTAACGTGGGCTTTGAGCTTTCTATCGTCTGATGTTCAATAAAATGGATGGCTGAAGAGTTGTGGGGTGGTTTGAAGCCCTATCTATTAATGTATGAAATTGGCTACCATAATATAAACTGACCATTGATTGTATGTGTGTGTGGAGATGATAATCTGGTCCAACTGACAAGTGCACAGAATATATATATTGTAATGGGCACATACGCTGTTACATATATTTTTATTAAACATGAAATTAAAATATAAAGTTCGCAAATAAAAAAAAATGTTTTAAAAAAAAAAAAAAAAAAAATTTAAACGTCATCTAAACTTTATAACATATATAAAATCGCACAGATGAGAAATTAAAAAAAAAGAAACTTTATTAAAAAAAAAGAAAAAGTTTTAAAACTAAATTTTCATCAAAAACTTAAAAAGATTTAGAGATAAAAATATATCTTTAAGTTTGGAAAACAAATTAATTAATGTTATTGAAAAATGGAAATGATTATTTTAATTAGTCCAAGTGAACTAGCCATTGGGCATTTAAATGTATAAGCAAAGGTCAGATAGGAGAGAAAAACAATGGGAACAGAATGGCCAATAAAAGAAATCACTCATGGAATTGGACCTCAGCAAAAAGACCATCACCATCATCATGATGTAATGTCCACTGGATCTGAAAGTCTACCATAAAAAGTGAGTGTAAATTAATTTGAAGGAGAGATGTATGACAGCAGTGGTGATATGTGTTAGTGTGGAGTTGAAGGAGAAGGGATTGAAAAAATGGACTCTTCAATCCCTTCAGTTCTGCTAAAAGGGAAAGAGACATGACCAATGGTTTCTACATTGAGGACCAGTTAAAGTAAAAGACCTTCGGATGAATCAATAAAATGGCCAACCACATACCGGTCTCCCAGGACATCAGGACAATTAACACTGGAACCCAAATGGCAATAGTTTAAAGATGCACTTTTCTAAACATAAGAAATATATAATTAATGAACATTTCTAAACAAAAAGAACTCTAAATGCTAACTTTTCAATATTCTAAATAGAAGAATTTCCTATCTGACTAAATTATTCATTACTTTATTGAATGTATTTTTTAAATCATTTCCATTTTTATTTTTATTAATATTGTATAAATTATTTAAATGCATTAGATTTAAGTTGGGCATAGACGCTTGCATAGATTCGTTCATGTTTAATTATGTTTTTGTTTTCATATTTGATTGAAATATATAGACATTTGGTAAATAATGATATCTTATGTTGAATATCTAAAATGTATTTATTCAGATGTCTTTTTAGTTATTGGTGTCAATGCGGCATCTTATGATGAATGCCATTGG
>JAQFVV010011559.1:0-12811 GCA_028023455.1 Epiperipatus broadwayi | reverse complement strand
TTTAACTAAAGATACAGCAGGACCGCATAATAAGTTGAATAAAATTCAAGTTAGAGACAAGCAGATCACCAGCCCGGATATTTATGCAGCTACTTGGTTCCTGCTCAGACAAACAGCAAAACTATGAAGAACGAAAATTAAAGAAAGCATGGTCCAGATTATGCTCCTATTGGACCATAATGTGATTAATTAACATTGCTAAAGTGGATAGAACTGCGTCGTAAAATTACCCATATAGATGTGCCTTTGAAAATGAATATTGTATACCTGAAATTGAACTGATAATAAGATTCAACATGTGCCTTTGCTATAAGATTGTTGTAATACTATGTAACTATTGATCAATAAAGTTTTACTATTGTTGATAATGATGATGACGATATTGATGATGATGATATTGATAATACATAATGGATGGAGCAGATGATGATGATGGATGATGATGGGCATTTACATCCCATCTGGAACAACATTATATCAAACATCATACTATTAACTCACTGCTATCAAATTCCAACGATTATTCATAAGATTTTAAACAAGAAGTATACATACTTCATCTCAAAATGGTTCATAACAATACCAAAGCCACGTTACCACGGTGCTGAGGCCTTTCTATCACCAAATAGAGTAATATTCCATAACAACGTAGCACACTTCTTTTAATTGACCTTTGTTTCTATTTGCCAATGGTTCATCAAGATCACTGAGAATGTCAGTAAAGACCAGATTGAGCCATATCTCCTCCCATTGATTTTGCCAGATCAAGTTGGCGCAAGAAGTCAATTATCAGCAGGACAGGCAGCACTTAGTTTTCAAAGCCATTTTGAGTTCAGGGTGAGGCCAAAAAAAAGGATAGCCCAGTTTCAGACCAATGTATACTTTGTTTCAGATTTTTGACTCTGAGACAACCAAGATATTAATTGAAATGCTTGGCTGCCACCACAATACCTTGTACTCTTCTATATGACTAACTAACTTGTTAAGAAGTTGAATTGTGAAATACACATCATATCTAGAGGCAGAAATTCTGATATTCTGTATCCAACACAATCAATCTCATATGGACCCCATTGAGTCTCATTACTCTTAGGTTCTGCATCAACCCTCTGTTGAGTGAAACTTCAGCAACCATTCATTGGCATCCAAACAATTGCCACACATCTCTGCAGGTAATATGTATCACTTATATGGATGACATAACAATTCTTCCTCCAATCCAAAAAACACCTACCAACATTAGGTATAGAATAGTACAAGAATTTTACACTGGTACATACAACATCAATATAAACAAGAACGCACTTTGGTCACTTTATAATACTAAACAATGCACAGGCTTACTTTATATTGGGGGAAACCATGTGCCCTTTTTGGATTTCCCCTTTTATATGAGCACTTGTGCAATGAGAGTCAAAATCCAAAACAAACTAGAAGAGGAGATGGAGTGGATCACTACTTTAATCTTGAAGGCATATCTGATCATTATATTCCAAGATCCAACTATTTTAACCAAGTAGTCACAATAAAAAATTATATTATTCACCCATTGTTGATTTTTTCTCTAAAGGTTTTATAAACAAAATATATTCTCTCTGCAGAACTCTTGTGGCAGTGGAAGATAGCAATGTCAATATTTACAAAACAGCTGTTGCCGATCAGCCTGGGACTTCATAATATTTATACTTTCCACCCACAGAAGTTCCACAAACCCAACAATAGTAATGACCAAACACTTTCCAATGCTGCTATGCCTTCTTCAACCTACAGCAACAAATACCCTCACCTATGACCAATCTATTCTGTATTGTCAGCTGCATAAAAACCATGTTTGTACAGTTATCACTCCAAACAATATAAGTTACCCTCATACTGGAAAATGTACGCTCTTAATATCTCCATATTCAAGTCAGGACACTAATCTAACAATGCTTAGAATTAAAAATAAACAATTACTTCTGAGGCTTAAAAATGGTCTCTGGAGCAAAAATATTTTGGATTTTTTGTTGAGATTGAATCTTCATGTATGGCTCACATCATATTTTCTGAGATACTGGAGACGACACCCAATATTAATCCTTTTTGCTCTCTTGCCACAGGGCCGAAAAACACAGTCATCTGTTCAATCACTTGTCCAGCACTAGTCAGAATTCACAATCATGACAAGGGTAAAAGTTAACCTTCAACACCAGCCATCGACAATCTTCAACTCATATTACAAAGGCTCTATCCGATCTAGTCCATGCAAACGCACCTTTGTGTGTGTTTTATGTATATTGGTGCACTCATTTCACATTCATCCTCAGGTAACAAATTCAAAAGGCAATCCTTCATCAACATTTAATATCAAACCGTAAAAATGGCAAGCTAGTGTTTTTAATAAAAATTGCACAACCAGGTATTTTTTGCAGCAACTTGGTCACATATAATGTACCGCAATAGCCAGAAATTACTTAACACAAGATTGTGTTATGGAGAATTTAAAATTATATGGAAGTAAAAGATCACAAATGTAACATATAAATTTAAGTGTATTGGCACCCCCTCAAAATTAATTATATAAGATATATTTAAAGATAAATTAGCAGAAAAATATTTAAAATACTTGTTCTTCGCAAAAAAATTTCTAATCATAAAAAAGATGGTCTATTACCTTACTTGTTCTTTTCACCTAGTAATGTAAAACATATGTATATGGAGTGACTTTTATAGCAAATGCAACCCTTTTGCATCAACAAAGTTCTGCTTTGAAGCAAAACATAGTTATAATAATAATAATAATAATAATAATAATAATAATAATAATAATGATGATGATGATTGATGATGTTGACGATGATGATGATGATGATAATGTAATAATAATGATGATGATGATGATGATATATAATAATAATAATAATAATAATAATGATGATGATGATGATGGATATTAATAATAATAATAATAATGATGATCATGATGATGTATACACAATGATGATAATGATGATGATAATAATAATAATAATGATGATGATTATGATAATAATAATACTAATAATAATAATAATAATAATAATAATAATAATAAAAAACAATGGATGTTATTTTTGTATTAACATTTTAAATCTTTTATTTATAAAAATGTTACTCATTTTAGATTTCAAAAACTGTACCTAATCTTTTATTTTGCTAGTTTATAACACTTTTTAATATTTATTTTCTGTGAAATAATGAAGATTCAAAATAATTTAAAATTCTGGGCAATTTAGAAGATATAGTAGTTGTAGGGGGGAGGGTGTCCCTAGTTGTATATGGCAATATAATTTTTGATAGATCACTTTTATACATTTTTTAAGTTACTCTCTTTGGAAACTCAAATTTCCATCTTTTTTTTCTTATTGCAGAAATAATTTTTCTACAAATATCAATATGTTGTTTTATACCTCAAGACTTTATTCTCTTCTATAACTTTTCTTGTTATTTCACATTTATGTTATACCTTGTTATACTGTTAATTTAATCCTTTTTTCACACTCATTTTACAAAATCTGTATATCCAGTCCTTCTTAATAGAAATATTTTTTATACTTTTTATGTTTTATTTTTTTCTTCATAAACTGTTATTTACTAGTTAATTTCTGTTTTTATAGCATATATTTATTTTGCATATCTAGAAGCATAATAATTGTGTTCCTAATGGTTTTTTGTTCAAACTGAATCAGGTTCAGAATCTCATATTTGAAATTCATCGGTAAATTCTTCATGAAATTGATTAGAATATTTTGAAATTAGAAATAGTCAGTATATGTTCTGTTTTCTTAATCATTTTTACCTTTCATGTTTGCATTAATGTGTCTTTGCATTAACTAATCCAGGATAGGCCAACAATTTTTGGCTCATAGGGCCAGATTGCAAAGAAAACTTTCATGGCTTGACGAAATATCAAAATTAAAAGGCCGCTAAATACAAAAATGATTCATTTAATTGAAGAAAATGATATTATATAATCTGTTTATGAATAAATGCAAGTAATTTAATACAACAAATTAACAAAAAAAAAACTAATGTAATATGTTGAGGAGCTTTGCATCGCCTGTTATTTTGGATTTAAGTTCTCAGCCTCTATACTTGAGTAGCTGTTTTATAACACAGCATCCAATTGTAAACCATTCCAATCTTGACCTTGTTGTACTTTTATTTAGATTCATTAAAAAGCGAGATCACAAATATAAGTTGAGCTAAAGATTACTAAATATTCGTTGGCACAGTATAGTTTTTTAAATTTCCATATTAAGTCCATCATTCAATTAAGCGGAGGTAAAATCTGTACAAAATTCTTTTGCTCTTCTTGATATTTCTCATGTAATAATTTTAACACCTGAAAATTAATTATTTGTAATTGTATATCAACAGAAATGTCATTCTACATAAAAAGTACAGAAAATGGATTTCGAATGATAAATAAAATTTTACCAATTTTCCTGAAGCAATCGAATTGTTGCTCAAAAGATGTCATTGGTGCTAGGATATTGTTATTAAATTCCTGAACCTTTTTTCTTGAATATTTAATGATATGGTCTCTAACATATTGGAAATGATCAAATTCGGTATTCACAATCCAGATTTCCAGGAAAAAAGACTAAGCTTTCACTTGAAAAGATTTTAAATCCTTTGTATTAACTCAAGAGTATATAATTTTTTTTCTCCTGCAAACATATGTTAAATTTGGTGAAATGTCTGAGAATATCTAAAGAAAATGCTAAATCACATATCCAATTTTGGATCTGATAATTCAGGAAAATCCTCAGTTTCTTTAGGCGTTAGAAATATTTTTGTTTCCTCCTTGAAGATCCTACATCACACATCCTAAAACTTCTCCCAAGCTTAACCAATAGATTTTATTGTGATATAGTATATCTTGCAACTGGTATTTCCGTTATTTAAGGAGTCTGATCAGTCTCCTGTGTTTTAATTTTTTTGATAGAAGGAATTCACTTAATTTCACATCTATATTTGTAACATGATCGATTTTTAAAATATTTTTTCATAATGTATTGTTGATGAATAATGCAGTATATGGGTATAATTTTATGATTTGGACTTCAATTTCAGAAATTTTATTCTTAATCGGCCGCATGAGAACAGTATTTTTTCCAATCTATTTGGAGATCCATCTGAAGAAAGATTCAACTCATGTTTTCCAACCAATATTGTATTTAAAAAATATTTTTCAACCTTCTTGGAAAATATCTTCTCCCTTTGTTGCAACTTTCAAGGAACAATTGCAAAAGTGCCCTTCCAAAATTTGAAAATCTCCAGAGATAGCTTTGATAAAAATTAACATCACACCTTTGAAACAAGAGATATTGTGATAGTAATAAATGGCCAATTCTAAATTATTCAGTAACTGATCATTTAATTAGCCTCATTCATATCTTCCATACTTTGGACAATAGTTTGCCGAAGTCATTTTTATATTTTCACTATGTTTAGCTTCTCGAGTCATTACACCACAAACATCCAACATGCACTTTTTTACAAATTCTCCTTCAGCAAAAGGTTTTCCACATTGAGCAATCCATTTTGTTACTAGAAAACTACTTCAGTAGCAGATTCTTGTAATCGATTTTGCTGGGCAATACATTTTTTGCTGCCAGGTCATTTTATTAAGAGATTGCAGGTTTTTTCCCCCGGCTTTCTTCATTTAAATTTTCTGTGTAACTTGAATGTTTCATTTCAAAATGTCTTCTCAAGTTATATTCTTTTAAAACAGCTACACCCAAATCTCATTGTGCACAAGATAAACCACTTTATTATTGTTCAGTGAAAAATTATTTCCACTCCCATTCATCATTAAATATATGGCATTCAAGATCAATTTTTTCGTTTACTGGAAGCCGTCCCTAGAGTGAATTTTTTTTAATAGATAATAATATTTTAATAAAAATATAATTACATACTGTATAAATATCCAAACTGCATTTCAACTAATCGAAACAATATTTAATTAATAGAATGAGCTTGAAGGGATTATATCGTGGTCAAATATATACCGTTTTTTATTTTACAACAACCTAGACATGTTTTTCAGTTACCAATTGCAGCTATTGTCTATGCTACAATATCACTTGATTCAGCACACTTGACCACAAAATAATGAATTGCTTGACTTTTGGATGTGCACCGGAAAACTTCGTCACAAGAATGTATGTTTCACATCACCGCTAAATGTAAACAGTTCATATCAAGTACAGATGATACAGTTGTAAATCTTTATAAGGGAATTTTTTTTTTAAAAAAGTCACGAATCCATTTGACCAATTACTGGAAGTTAACCCCAAAATTAGCCACACGCAGAATTATTTCTTGTATATCATTATCCTCTAAATATCTCATTTTCCAATAATCTCAAAGATGCTTCCATTTCTGAGTAGCTGAGATTTTAACTTTCAATATTGTACAAATGGTTAGATATTGTAGTTTATGCATAATGATTTAAAATTACCACTTATTTCATTTCCACAATGCGTCATGTGGTGAATATTAAAAATTTAATCGCGAGCCACATAAACTCATTACATGGGCTGGATCTAGTCCGTGGCCATATGTTGGTAATGCCTGCACTAATCAATGTTTACTTTTTGTGTTAAATTTATTAAAACATTACAATTTAATTTTTTTTTCTGTTAGTGAAAATATAATCCAACTCAGCTGTACCAACTCGGCTGTAATTCCTTTATTTATGTACTTTCATGTTTATTTCCATTTATGTTTTTTTTTTTTTCAAACAAAAAAAGAATTTATAATACAAGGTTTTTCTATTTTTTTGCTAACTACACAAATCTATCTTTTATCATTTCTATCACCATAACCAAATTCACCTACAACACTTTCTTTGTTCAATTGATACTAAAATCTCTCATAATATTTTTAAAATGTTGTTTGGCCTGATCAAAGGACACAATGATAACTTGATGGAACATAAACCTGAATTATTGGTATTTAATATCTACCATTATCTTGAATAAATAATATTGGTACTATTTTTAATACAGCAAAATTTCAAATAGTTTTATTTTTATTCATAATAAATCCTATTCAAATTGTCAAGTACCAGGATTTGAGTCTTCTATAGGACAGTACATGTCCACTTTTTAAATTATTTGTCTCATCTCTTCTTCAACTTCACAAAATCCAATAGTATCTTATTTAATATTAGAGCATTATTCTTCAAGGTCTTGCCATTTGACTTAAATTGACACTGATTAGCGGTTGTAAATACCTAAATAAAAAGTCATCATCAAATGGTAGTGTCAGTCCGGCATCAGGGCAAATTATTTAGTTTTGTTATGTCATGATTGCAAATATCTATTTAAAAATTCATTCACACACACAGGTTTTATTACAGTTAAGAGCTATCAGGCAATTGAGAAGAAAGAGCATGGTGTTTCTTGAGTTTAAAATAAGAGATAAAAAGTCAATAAGTATTTTGATTGATGTGAGATGGTGAGTATTTCATCCATTTTGTATACTGTATGAATATTCATATAGTAAAAATAGGTCAAACAACAAAAATATATGGATTGGGTATTAGGAATTTGCCAAAGTTAATTATGCTATAGCTACGGTTACCTTGATTTGTAATTTGGCTTTGTTGTGTGTTTTATTTCCTGTTTTAAGATTTAATATTGATCAAAATATATATATTTACAATAAGACTATTATTAATTTTAAGTTTAAAAAAATTCCATAGAAAAAAACGGCAGTCTAAATGCTACAGTACAGAAATGAATTTATCTTTCTTGTATTCTTTCATGTCTGGTTTCTGTGTAACCATGCAGGTTGTCAGTAGAGCAATAACTTTCCAATTAATGTACAACTAATAAAAGTATTTTTTGACTCTCAAAACACGTTCATGCTTCATGAGTTTACATTTACAACCACCTTCATGCATATATTGAACTGCTTTTGGAGTCCTTTTTAATTCTGTGGAAATACCTAAATGAAGTCAACAATGTTCCAACCATAAAACATCTACATCTATCAATGATACACTGGTCAATTGGAAGAGAAATTCCAATGGCAATATAAATACTTCAAAACATGTGGTAATCTGCCAGCTATTAAAAAATAACTGAACTAAGAAAACAGGACCGCAACACACTAAGTTCAATTTAGAACTTCTCCACCGAGCTCTAAAAATAAACGCCAACAGAATATAAAACTTACATACATGAAATAATATTTTTATTATTTGTAAAGAATATTACTGACTATTGTATAAAGAGTGACTTCAAGTATACCATATAAAGTTATTTTAATTTATAGACATTTTACGAACTCAAATTAAATTCCAAAATGAATTTTCATCTACCTAACAGAGTATAATATTATTATTCCAGCATCAATTTATTAATTAATATACTAATCACATCATATAATCACAAAGAAACTTTTTTTATTTATATTGAAAATAAATTTTCTATTTATCTGATTTTTTTTTCAAAAATAATCTTTATTTGCACAAAAAACATTAAATATACAGTGTGATATAGAGTTCTTGTTTACAATCAGGGGTGATCAGTCTTGCACTATTGGTAAGTATGAATCATAAAGAATTAAACATATTAAATAAGCAGTGGACTAATAATGAGATTGAATAGCATAGCATTGTATAAATTAAATTGTAAAGTCATGTTTTTTTTAAACAAATAACATATATTAAATCAAACACATACTCTTTCAATGTGAATGGTGCCCTAAAGAGGATTACAAGGTACAAATTTCCACCTTAGTGATGCATTCAAAAATGGGAATTTTGGCTCCATCTGCTTGGCCACTTTCACAAATTTTTTCTCATATGGAAGATTAGATATAAGGTATTATTTGATAGAGAGTTAGCCAGTTCTATTGAAGACCTTTTCCTAAAGTTACTTTATAAAGCTAAATAAAGTGATCTAAGAACCTGCCTGCCTAGCATTGCCCCGAGCAAACATGGAGTCAATTAAATATTTAGCAATAACCATGTGCATAATTTATTCATGATACTCAAACATTACACACCATGGGATTTATATGCCAACTTAGATCATGCCTGATAAGTAACATAACATAAAATTTTACTTTTATTCCTATATTCATTATCTAATTTAATAACAACCCAGTCTTTAATGTGTCTTGGTGTAATCCACACTCATGCCACAATTATAACTAATGGTTTTCAGTTTACAATGATAATGTATTTGAACAATGAATGTTTAGCTTTAAAATATGATGTTATACTATGGATTAAACGAGTTTTTATCATTAAAAATGGAGAAGTTGAAAGTTACAGACTTCGTATTATCACTTGTTAATATACATTGCTCATCATTTACTTATCTGATTTTTAAGTTGCGTTAATACTATATTTCTTAAAATTGTATGACTTTGATTTGAAAATGTGTGACATATATTATAATGTGCGTGCGTATGTGATAAAAAAGTGATAATTTAATTACGCGTTTATGAGAAGATGAAAAATTAGGACTAATATTACTCAGTTGTTGTTTTTTCCATGCGCAGAATGTTGCAGAAACACCTCCTTATAAATTAGATGTATTTATTACAAAAAAAACAAAACAAAAAAAACAATAATACTGAAATATAATAATAATTATAATATTATTTGAAAGGGTTTTTATAAGTATTTAGTTAATGTGGTTTTAGTTTATAATTATATATATTTTATATCATATATATATATTAGTTATAAAATAAATTATAATAATACTAGTTATAAAAGTAATTGAAATTTTTTAAGAGATTTTTTCTCTCTCTATTTTAGAGCCTTTTTATGCCTATTCTATTGTTGTTGAGATGTTTGCTGGCCTTTTTGGTTGTTTACTGCTGCTAGGAGCTTTAGGATATTGTTTTAAAAAAATGAGGTATTTTTGTATATTTTATTTTTTTTATTTAAATATCCCCTTCCTTTATTTTGTACATATTTCTATAGCCTCTAGATATTTTTATGCTTTTGTAAATTTAAAAAAAAACAATTTATCATATAGTTTAAAGTATATTCTATGTACTTACATGTTTATATTAGTAAATACATATTGTTATATATATATATAACTATAGTTAGTGCATACATATACTTTATTAACAGGGAAAAAGAAAAAAAAAAAACATTATAAAAGAAATATTTTGGCGAATAAAACGTCATCACAATTAGTAAAATAATAACGAATTGAGTTTTCATAGAGTTTAAAATTATAGTTACAACAATATTGCTTATATAACTAAATATATCTAATTTAAGTTCTCTTTTACAGACTCTTTTTAATATATATACCGCTGGGTATGCGAAAATATGAATACAATAACTATTTGTGAAGAAACCCATGCTCTATTACAGGGTAAAGGGAAGAAACTCCATCTCGCTGCAAAAGGACGTCTTCATTATCATGCTGTAACCCTAATTATGGAATAACAATAATAATATAAAATATATAATAAATAATAAAGAACTCAGTATAACTCTTACAACTGCTATAACTACTTTTGCACGCCCTGTGTATATTGCATTTTTTTTGAATAGCCAAAATTATTAAATGTGGAATATTAGAGATATTATTCAGAGTAAATTCTATAATTATAACGTTGGAATGAATTTGAATACTTTAACATTGCAGTTCACTATAATTTAGCTAATTCTACCTAAATATGACAAAACAAGTAAGAAAATTCATTAAAAATATATTACTGTACACCAGCATGTTCTTAGCGGGTTTTAAGCTTGGAAATACAGCCAAATTGCACACTCCTAAAAATTGATGAATTTGAATACTTTAACATTGCAGTTCAGTATAATTTAGCTAATTCTATCGAAATATGACCAAATCAGTGAAAAAATTCATTAAAAATATATTACTGTATACCAGCATGTTCATAGCTTGTTTTAAGCTTGGAAATACAGCCAGGTGACAAATTCATAAAAATTGATGAATTTAAATACTTTACCATTGCAGTTCAGTATTATTAAGCTAATTCTACCGAAATATGACAAAATCAGTGAAAAAATTCATTAAACATATATTACTGTATACCAGCATGTTCATAGCGAGTTTTAAGCTTGGAAATGAAGCCTGGTTACAAATTTTTAAAAATTGATGAATTTAAATACTTTAACATTGCAGTTCAGTATAATTTAGCTAATTTTACCTAAATATGACAAAACCAGTAAAAAAATTCATTCAAAATATAGTACTGTACACCAGCATAGTCTTAGCGGGTTTTAAGCTTGGAAATACAGCCAAATTACACATTCCTAAAAATTGATGAATTTGAATACTTTAACATTGCAGTTCAGTATAATTTAGCTAATTCTACCGAAATATGACAAAATCAGTGAAAAAATTCATTAAAAATATATTACTGTATACCAGCATGTTCATAGCGCGTTTTAAGCTTGGAAATGAAGCCTAGTTACAAATTTTTAAAAATTGATGAATTTAAATACTTTAACATTGCAGTTCAGTATAATTTAGCTAATTTTACCTAAATATGACAAAACCAGTAAAAAAATTCATTCAAAATATAGTACTGTACACCTGCATGTTCTTAGCGGGTTTTAAGCTTGGAAATACAGCCAAATTACACACTCCTAAAAATTGATGAATTTGAATACTTTAACATTGCAGTTTAGTATAATTTAGCTAATTCTATCGAAATATGACCAAATCAGTGAAAAAATTTATTAAAAATATATTACTGTATACCATCATGTTCATAGCTTGTTTTAAGCTTGGAAATACAGCCAGGTGACAAATTCATAAAAATTGATGAATTTAAATACTTTAACATTGCAGTTCAGTATAATTAAGCTAATTCTACGGAAATATGACAAAATCAGTGAAAAAATTCATTAAACATATATTACTGTATACCAGCATGTTCATAGCGCGTTTTAAGCTTGCAAATGAAGCCTGGTTACAAATTTTTAAAAATTGATGAATTTAAATACTTTAACATTGCAGTTCAGTATAATTTAGCTAATTTTACCTAAATATGACAAAACCAGTAAAAAAATTCATTCAAAATATAGTACTGTACACCAGCATGTTCTTAGCGAGTTTAAGCTTGGAAATACAGCCAAATTACACACTCCTAAAAATTGATGAATTTGAATACTTTAACATTGCAGTTCAGTATAATTTAGCTAATTCTATCGAAATATGACCAAATCAGTGAAAAAATTCATTAAAAATATATTACTGTATACCAGCATGTTCATAGCTTGTTTTAAGCTTGGAAATACAGCCAGGTGACAAATTCATAAAAATTGATGAATTTAAATACTTTACCATTGCAGTTCAGTATAATTAAGCTAATTCTACCGAAATATGACAAAATCAGTGAAAAAATTCATTAAACATATATTACTGTATACCAGCATGTTCATAGCGCGTTTTAAGCTTGGAAATGAAGCCTGGTTACAAATTTTTAAAAATTGATGAATTTAAATACTTTAACATTGCAGTTCAGTATAATTTAGCTAATTTTACCTAAATATGACAAAACCAGTAAAAAAATTCATTCAAAATATAGTACTGTACACCAGCATGTTCTTAGCGGGTTTTAAGCTTGGAAATACAGCCAAATTACACACTTTTAAAAATTGATGAATTTGAATACTTTAACATTGCAGTTCAGTATAATTTAGCTAATTTTACCTAAATATGACAAAACCGGTAAAAAAATTCATTCAAAATATAGTACTGTACACCAGCATGTTCTTAAGCCGGGTTTTAAGCTTGGAAATACAGCCAAATTACACATTCCT
>JAQFVV010011558.1:0-12827 GCA_028023455.1 Epiperipatus broadwayi | reverse complement strand
ATAAATATATCAATGCTTAGTTTAAAAGATAAAAAATCTTCACATTTTAATGGACAGGCTTCAATCTACTCCACCCTCCAACTCTTCAGCCATTCATACCACTGAAAATATAACAATGGAACATCCAAATCTCTTGTTAATTCCAATATATTGGAGACCATTTATCTTTTTCACATGTATGTGAATATTGGTATCAGTTGTATAAAATAGAGTGGATCGCTGAAGGGAGCTTGAAAGTCTGGTTTTAAATTCTGTATAATATATACATATACATTTCCGCGGATTAATCAAAATGTAAACAAATAATGAGTGGGATATTTTATGTAATAATTAGAATATGCTCATGTTACAATTGTCAACTCCAACATAAATTATTATTCTAGTAGCCCTTAATAGCCTAATTTGGGATGAGGTTGTTAACAATAATAGATAGTTATGCATGCAGCAGCACTTTTGCTTAGTATATATTTTTAAATTATTACATGGGATATCTTTATTAATTTTTTTATTTTTAATGTTTAATTTCTATGCTAACAACATTAATGCCACTTATTTCAGACATATATTTTATTACTAATTATTTTTAAACCTTACTTCAACTTCATTTTTCTTTTTTTTTTATATGTATATCTTTTAAAGTTAGAGTTAAGAATTCCTGTTCAACACACATTCTTTGAAACATCTAATATATATATATATAATCCCAGTGCATAACGCTATACTGAAATAAATATACAAATATTAAGCAATTAAATCACCCCACATGGTTAAGAAATCCAGTACTGCCCTCTGTGAACTAATATATAAATACATTAGAGTTCGTATTTCAAAATAGCCAGGTCAAAATGATACCACGTTGACCTGGCTGCTATATGATGTTTTATATTGAAATACGAACCAGCTCAAACAAAGAACTTGAAATTTTAGGAAACAACGATCTTAATTTTTGCTACAAATAAACAGTAGACAAACTAAACTTTAGTAATTATAATGTTTAAACCACCTAACACAAATGTATAGAAAATAATTTGTGTTAAGTGGTTTAAAAATTAAAATTACTAAAGTTTAGTTTGTCTTTGTATAATAATAGTAAAACATGTTTGTTTGTAACAAAAATTAAGATCGTTGCTTGCTAAAATTTCAAGTTCTATGTTTGAGCTGGTTCGTATTTCAATATATAACATCATATAGCAGACAGGTCAAAGTGGTATCATTTTGACCTGGCTATTGTGAAATATGAACTCTAATGTATTTATATATTAGTTCACAGAGGGCAGTACTGGATTTCTTAACCATGTGGGGTGATTTAATTGCTTAATATTTATATATATAATGTTTTGAGATTAACTCATTTCAACTGTTTAAATAGAATTAAATTGCCTCCAATTGTCAACACATGACAATACATTTAAATGTTTAAGGAGAAGCCACAATACATCACATCACATCACATGTATTATCATGTGTTGGCACTAGAGGTAAATTTAATTATATTTAAGCAGTTGCAATGATTAATTTTAAAACATTACATAAATATTAAGCACCGTAAATTATTATTTATTACATGATGTATATAAATACAATAGTCTGAACTTATGCTATTATTTTAATTAATATAAGGATATGGTAAAAGAATAAGCAATTTAATCCTTATTTTACTATACTTACTATAGTATTCTTCTAAATTATAACTTTTTAATTTTAAATATCATTTGCAATGTATCTCATTTATTTATTTGCATGCTGGTGCGTCACTAAATTGTGATGCATTATTTTTGTGCAATTGACCTAGCTCCTTTACTTTTTTGATTTCTGTACTTTTTACTCAAAATAGTTTCAAAAGTACTTAGATGAACTCATGTTCCCATCCTCTTTCATGATTATAAAATACTAACATATTATTTGTATTTATATATTGAACTGTTTCCATTATCTGTATTAAATGTCGTTAGAAAAGTTTAACTTTATTTAAATATTACAAATACATTCAACTGTTAGTAGTAGCACACAGGTTAGTGCACGCACAATGTTCCAAAAATATTATTCTCCTCTCTTCTTCAGGTGTTTCTGGCATAACCAGGGAATCAAAGCTGACCCTTAGATTCTTGAATATTGAATTTTTAAGGTAACACTGAGCATTATCTTAAAATTCAATACTCAAAAATCTATGGGTTCATGTTCAATTCCCATGCTAGTACTGTCACTGCTCAGGCCAGCAACACCTGAAGAAGATGGGAGAATAATACCTTTTGAAAAATTGTGTGAAAACTAATCTGGTGTTTTTTTACTAACAGTTGAATGTATTTGCAATATTTAAATAAAGTTAAATTTTTCTTATATAAGATGATGGAAATAGTCTAACATATAAATTCATCATCACAAACCTTCAGGAAAACACTAACATATTATTTATTTTTTTATTTTTTTTATTATTATTATACAAAAACAATACTGATTGTTCTTATTTTTAAATTTGTCTTCACTTCTCCATTTTAGCATAAATGGTCAGTCCAAATAAGTAAATTCTATGCTACATATGACATTACACTACTCCATTCTACAAATACATGAACATTTTATAATCATGTATAGGTGTATATTTGATCCAAGAAATAACACATTGAAAAAAATTAATAAAGTCATATTTATTGCTTAAAAAGAGCACTTGATGCAAAATTATATGTTGTCATGCATAACATTATGCCCCTTCATTCTACAAATACATAAACATTTTATATTTATGAAACAGAAGTAGGTATTTATTTGATACAAGATATGATATAATAAAAAATAATAAAGCCATGTTTATTGCCCAAAAAAAGAACCCGTAATAAATGAGACAGTAAATAGCTTTTAAGTAAATAAACAATTAATTTTTTAAAAAATATTTAGTGTTGAAGTGTTATAATTTTAATAACTATGAATAGAAAGCTACATCGCAAGTATACCAAGTTTGTTAAAATAAAGAATATATTATATATTACGTTTACAATGTTATATATATATATATATATATATATATATATATATATATATATATATATATATATATATATATATATCATGTGTTAAAGTGAGAGGTTCAACTTCCATATTATAAAAATGAAGATAATGTTTAATATTTTAAGACCGTGTTATAATACAAGAAATAAAAAGCTATATGCTAAGTTGACATTTTAAAGGGATGCTTGCTTTGTGGTGTTTTACTGAATTTCTTGGCTGTTAAATTTAATAAGTCAATTGACATTGTAGAACAACTAAAAATAAATTTAATTAAATGAATTATGCAGGACGTTAAAGAAAAACGGATCGTGATGTTTTCACAGAATGATAAATTTAATGAATTCAGATTAATGCTTTCAATAAAAAAATATTAACAGGCTTAATCAACTGGAAGTCTACTGGAAAAAAACAATTCAGAATAAATTTGAATTTTTTGCTATTATGCAGAGATTTGAACTTTTTAAATCATAAGCATTTAGTTCATTCATCAAAATTCGATATATCATTTAAATCGGTGACAATTTTTATTACAGAGTAATATTTTTATAGGGGGGGGGGATTGAAATTCAACTAGAAATGCTGACAATTAAAAATTTGTTTCTGGAGTAGAAGACAAAAAATATTTGATAAAGCAGTTAGAGTTGCAACCAAGTCCAAAGATATTAAGAATTTATCGCCATTGAAAAAGTCAACGTATTTAAAAGTTTTAGTTAATAATAGTGACATGTATTAAAAAGATAAAGGAAATTGCATTGTTCTGATGGACAAAGTGATATTAAATAAAAAAAAGTTTTTGTAAAAAATAATAAAGATAAATTCAGTAAATATATTTTTACAAAATATCACGTCAGGATATATTAATACTCATTTATTTAGTACTATTAAATTTATTGAGGTTACTTGCGAATATTAAAATGAATGAGATAGATTATCCTTTAAAAGTAATTAATTATACTGAAAGTGCATAAAATGTAGCATAAACACAAAATATTAAAAGTAGTATTACGTTTTGAAAGATTAAAGTGATCTTTTTTGATTCTGTAGATTTTATTAAGCACTCAATATAAAGAAAGTATTGTTTCCTTGAATAAAAAAGAATAATTGAAATTAATTTAATTATTAATAATTAGGAATGTTAACAAATAAAAATGAGAATTTATTTATAATATATTGGCATAGATATGATAATGATGTTTTAGACATGTTTAAAAATAATAGCATTAGTTTATATTTTACTTTTGCAAAGAAAATAATGTAAAATTGAATTATTATAAAACTTTATAGGGGATTTGAACTCAGACTTTCTTTCACACGACCATCAACCATCCATGCTATTTCATACTGATGATACTCTTGATAATCACTAATAACCATATTCCATTCTAAACCAGCACTGTCAGTTGGTCCAGATTATCATCTCCATCAGCTTCTATTAAGATAGCCAATCTTTATACTTTAATGAATAAGCTTCAAACCACTCCATCTACAACTTTCAGCTGTCCATTTTCATTAAAAATCTGATGATGAAATGCTCAAACCCCATCTTAGTGCCAACCTTCTCATCTTACCCAGGTTGATCAGAAGTCACTCTTACCCCTCATATACTGGACATAATCCATTTACATATATATACAAGGGATGGGCAAGTCTTACAGCAATTTATTTTGAAATATGAATTTTTCTACAGTACAGGCTTTTTCATACCTGCACTTGTATATGTAATATATAGTGGTTTGAACTCAGACTTTCACATAATCCTCAACCATGAGGGGTATGGGTGACTTGTGGTCAACATGGGTAGGATGAGAAGGTTGGCACTAAGGTGGTCTTTGAGCATTCCATCATCATATTTTCAATGAAATGGACAGCTGAAGAGTTGTGGGATGGAGTGGTTTAAAGCCTGTCCATTAAAATATGAAGATTGGCTATCTTAATACAAGCTGAGCTTTGATTGTATATATGTGTGGAGTTGATAATCTGGGCCAACTGACGAAGACTGACATTTATTGGTGATTATTTATCTTTTCGACATGTGTGTGATCATATGTATCAGCGATATGAGATAGCATAGATGATTGAGGGTCGTGTGAATGTCTGAGTTCAACCCCCCCCCTATATATTACATATATAAATACATGTATAAAAATACTGTCCTGTAGAAAAATTCATATTGTAAAACTTTATGTGAGTCCATTCACGTGTATGCTTTCTGTTTATACTGATAATATGTTAGAATAAATAAGTAATATTTAAATATTAAATTAGATTAAAGAGCCAAAAATGATGAATTTTTTTATTTATATCTAATATTAAAACAGAACAATAATGTTTTGAACTATAAAGTGAATGTTAGAGTATTTAATATTATGGGATGTGTTAACCTTAGTTTTCAAGTGTCAAAGATGCACACACACACATATATCTATATATATATATATATATATATATTGCATATGATGTTTGAAACTGATAAGAAAATAATTTGAACATTTATATTTCTGATCCGTTAAAGCTTTGGTTCTAATACGATATGTATTTGCATAACATTCTAAAATAAATATTAAATAGAAAAAAAAAATCGAAATCATAAAAAATGAATGTCCTACCAGGTGAATTGATTATTAAAAATAAAATTGGAGTAATATGTGGGAAGAAATTTAATACTGACTTTTCATTTGGCATTCATTTGATTGTCTTTACTTTTTATTATGAATATATTTATTAAAAATTAAAGAGATAAATTAGATAAGATGAATGATCTAATGTTTTATTTTGTTGATAATCAGAAGATTAGTTATTACTGTATTGTGTAGTCAATCAAATTGCCTCTATATGCAATATGAGTAAATAAGTTAATTTAACAATGATAAATTATGAAGCATTTATTTATATAGAAAGAAGCAGAAAGAATTCTTCATATATGTCAGAATTTTTCAAGGAATGAAAATATGAAAATATATTTTATGTAAGCATTGATGAAGTAGTTGTTTTTTTAAAGAAAATGAAGTACTCATAAATCGGAGAGTCATTAAGATTCAAATATTTCAAGATTGTCCTTGTTAAATGTTTTTAAATTTTGAAGTGTACTTTGACAACTATGAATAGGAAGCTAAAAATATACTGAATTTATTAAAAATAAAGATTACATTTCTTCTGATATATATATACACACACACAGTTAATCTTATTATACATAACTGGAAATATTATTATGGTATAAATATAAATATAAATCGAATTATGGTCAGTCAAATAAGTTATTGAAAAATGAATTTTATATATATATATATATATATATATGTGTATATGTAAATATGTATATATATATATGTATATATATATATATATATATATATACATGTGTGTATATGTAAATTGTATAAATTATCCAGATTATTTGAAATATAAATAATAGTTTTATTATATAGACATTTCATGTGGGTCTTCTATCCATAAAAATAAAATTATTTAAAAAAAATATGGAAGAGACGTTACAAGTAAATACAAAGAGCACACTAAAAAAATTAACAATAAGTGGGTTTGATATTTTAAAAAATAATCTCATATAGTATTTATGACATTTAAGAATTTATTCCACAAGGGAAATAACTTAAATAGATTACTTTTCGATTTAACTGGTTGGGGTTTTAAGAATCTATAGATCTTCTATCACTTTTCTTTGCACTGAGTGTCTCATTTATACTTGATCTTGGCGTTAATTTTTTTTGTTTGATTATCCATAATAGGAAGGGGGAGTGATGGTGGAGATGAATGCTGCTTTACTGGTTTTTCATGTTCATCTCTACTAACACTGATGGAATAATTTCTCATATCTCTACACCCCCTATAAAAAAAAAAACTCCAGAATTTTTATATGGTATTTTATAAGTGCTCTGACCTCAAAAGGAATCTTAAGTTTGAATAGAATGTTACTAATTTTTGCCTGGAAAAATATGTAGGTTTTTATTGTAATGTTTTGGAATATGCCTAATAATGTCTATAGTTTATATAAAGTAAATTCAATATTTTTATGGATTTTATTATATGGGTATGAGAAGATAATATCCACTAAATAAAGGAAAACTTTAACTTTTGATGTTATTATGAGAAAAACTTGCTTTGCCTCAGGAATCATTAATTAGTAGTAATTGATAGTTTCTTAGTAACATCAAAAGTGTTTCTCTATTTAATGGATATTATTTACATATATATATATATATATATATATATATATATATATAATATCCATATAATGGTGTATTATATATATATATATTATATATATATATATAATACACCCGGGTATCATTTTATGTGGATTTATTTAATGCGATTTTAAAGTTATGTGATAAAAATATTAGATCAGAAATCAAGCTCCAATAATGCACTATTACTTTAAATAATATAAATTCCATGCACTCACATGTCATATTTAAAGTAATAGCGCATTATTGGAGTTTGACTTCTCTCTAATAATTTCAATATTTTCAGCACTTTATAATAGTACTGTAATAGATTTTATACAATAAAGAAGTTCATAATTCACTTAAAATCATGATTTCCCCATTTTATATACACACATTAAATTTTACAAGATTATAATGTAAATCTGTTCAGACATTATAGATGCCTATTCTATGCATGTTGATGTTTTTGCATTTTAAATCACATTTTATTTTTGCTTTTTAAAAAGAAGAGAACATAATCAATTAATCCTTTAGTGTCTGCAAGTTTATTTTTAAAAGATGACTTATAGCAATGGGCATAATTAAATTTGACAATTAATATCTGATTTTTAATTATAATTAACAATTTAAAAATTACATAACATGATCTGAAATTAATGTAACACGAAACAATGAAATTTGATTTTTAAATAGAATTGAAAATTAAAAAATTAAAGACAAAAATAAGAATTTAATTTTTAATTGTTAATTTTAATTAAATTCTGTCCAACAGTGATGAGTCAGTGTCTTTTTATTATCATAAGTCTAAGTTCTTATTTTTATTTTAAACTTTTAGTTTACTCTAAAGGAGAAGAAAAAACACCCAAGAAAATTTCAATTTTAGATCACTTAGTGAAATTGGAAGGCTCAACAGCAATTGGGAAACACTTAGTTTTGGCGAGTCCATGATAAGAGCTATTAAAAAAATGAAGTTGGTGCTAGATATATTTTCTCTTGTGACAAATCTGATGTCTTACTAGTTTACTAACCAACTTACTTATTGTCAAATAGCGATAATGATTAAAATACTGTACATGTATGAAAAAATAAAAAATACTGTAAAGTACGCATAAAAATATATTGTTTTGAATAAAATTAAATACTGTAGTTAATAAATAAGTAAAAAAAGTTCATCTTGTATCAATTTTTTTCAAATTTGAAATATTTTATTAGTCATATTTTATTTCTTTTTTTTTATGCGAATTTTAAAGTAATTTTACATTGTTGCTTTGCTTTTATGCATTTTTTAAAAATTACAGTAACCTATTCTACATTTTTCAAGGTAAGTTAAGTCTATTTTTGTGTGATTTTTTTTTGTGTACTTTTTTGAGGAACCTATCTACTGCATAAAATGAGACCCAGGTGTATAATATTATTCAGGTATATCTGTGTAAAATTTATTGAAATTAAAATTAAAATAAAAGGCCAGAACATAAGAAACATAATGATACTGAAAAATTACTTCTGTTTGGAATTTTTTTTTTTAAAGTCATTAATGTAAATAATTTCTCACAATTATTATTTATATTTTTTATTAAGAGAATGTTCATTATTATTATATATCAGTGTTTACAGCATCTCTACAATTATTTTATAATATTTGCTACCTAGTTGAAATGTCAGTTTATGAATATATTTTTAATAAATTATAAATGGATGCACCTAGATAATATTTCATTTATTACTGTAACCCATAAAAATCTTCAATTTAATGTGTGTGTATATATATATATATTATATATATATATATATATATATATATATATCTTCAATTTAATGTGTGTGTATATATATATATTGTAACAAAATCCCCTCCTCACTATATAGAATAAATTCACCTATTACACTTACGACACAGAAAACATATGTGCCTACGTATGTATATTTAACTAAAGTGGTTTGACTTAATTACTGTTGATCAAAACATCTTCTGAATTGGTTCTCATTAACTGTAGTACATTTCCAACACGTATTTATGGTCATCCATAGGACTCCAAGTGCCAATCTTATACGAATGTAAGAATTACACAAAGTGAATGCATTACCAAAAACCACTATTTTAAAGAATGTGAGGGAGGTTTTTGACCATTGGCTAGCTCAGTCTCATGGTTGGGTGACGTCATGGCCAGAAGTAGATGCGACTAGGATTAAGAGTTTTGAAACACATAAAAAAAATATATAAAGAAAATATCACTATAAGATTTCTAGGGTTTCACTATCAAATCAGATTTTATTTAAATACTTCCAAAGACCATTATTATTCTTTTGAATTTTAAGATAAAATAAATATAATTCAACCTGCAACCCTTTTAAACATATTTATAATTAATACACTGCCACTTTGATACACACACACACTCAACATTCTTTTCAATATGTTTATTACATATAAATCAAGTAGCAAAAGTCAATAGAAAGAGTTTATTCCACATGCCCTCCTACACTAATTGTGTTATTAATGTCCACCAAATAAGAATTTAAGAGAGTTTCTTTATTAAATTAATTGGGTTGTCATATTCACTTATGACAAATGGTTAACAATTTTTTTCTCATAAAAAAATCAATATGTAAAGTTCTTTATCTGAATTTCCCCAGGGAATTTGTGGAGGAATATTTATTTATTTCTGAGAGTTCCAGTCATCACAGTTAATAAACATGGCCATTTTTTGATAAGACTCTCCTTTGGTTCCAACATTGGTAATTATGTTTTATTTCAAGGCATCTTGGTATTGTTGGAGGATGCAGCTGCAATTAGTTGGAATTAGGGGTTTGAATCTGATATGCTATGCTCTTACCCCAACAATTCCTTTGGATCCGCCATTATGTAACTTTAAAATTTTAAAACTTTTAAAATTGGATTCATGATTCCACTGTTGATGACTGAAGATCTGCAGGAACAAGACCCTGAGAATTATGGGTGTATCTCTTTTATAGTCCCCTCCATTTGTTCTAGAAGGTCCTTTTTATCTCACTTCCTGTTTCAAATACTGCCTAACTGGATTTTGGTTGACGTGTGAAAAGCTTTTATCATTGCCTTTTATTGTAAACAATAAGAAAGTAAACTTTCATTTCTGATGAAAACTTCTAGGCTTTTCTAACGTGAAACAAAATCTAATTTTTCTCTTTTCAACTACCTAACCCATTCACACACACATTCGTCACATGCACATATATATCATTTCAAAATGGCAGAGCCCCACTCCCTCGTTTGTGTATTTATGTAACCACCACCACCACATAATAAAATTAAATTTATATATACATCTACATATACATTTAATTACCATCACCTATAATATTATTTGTAACTGGGTTCGAACCCATTCTGTCACAATATATATATATATATATATATATATATATATTACAGACAGTATTGGGCATATTCTAAAACATCACAATAACATAAATTTGCATACCCTACTAAGCAAAAAAAAAAAATATATATATATATATATATATATATATATATATATATATATATATATATATATATATATATATATTGTAATGGACACTGTAAAGTGACGTTGATACCTGAACCTCCCATCAGAGAATGCTTCTAGTTTAGAACCTTCAAACCTATAAAAACTAAATAAATAATAATGACCCCTGCTATTTTACATAACTTGTTTATACATTACTATAAAATTTACTTGAGAAATGTTGTAAATCAGATCTTTCACAGCATTTTTTATCAATAATTTTTTTAATGCTGGCTAGGTCAATAAACATCTTGAAATTCCCTTTATGTCTTAACACAGTCAAATTTTATCCTCTAAATACTCTAGTATATAGAGACAAATTTCGATTCTAATAACAAATAAGATTAATATTTTAATAACAGATATATTAAATAATATATATTTTCATAACTATAAATTTAAGATGAAGTTTAATTATCCCATATATAAAAATAATTAAAATGAGTGCCATGATATATTGATTTTAACTTCATATTGCAATGTTAAAAAAAATCATGATAATTTTTCACTATTCTATTACAAAAAAATCTTATTTAATCTCTACATATATGTATTTTATTATCAATTTCAAAAACAAGAAAAAAGTTATTATTAATTTTTTAAACATCTATTATATTAACACCTCTGAGTGTTTCTTCTAGTTGTGACTGTGCATCATATCACATGACTTACTCACTTTATATATATTCAAGTAAAAGTGAGATCTCTGGACAGGGACTGAAATCAGTGACCTAAAATATATATGGTTATGGTTTATACATTTGTCTTAAAATTTTATATACATCATGAATAACTATATATTAAGATTTATCAATAACAATAATAAAATAATTCAACAGCCATGAATGATATAGTAAGATATTCCCAAGGAGCAAATAATAATATGTGAGTGAGAAAATATGTCCATAAAAATCATCAACATCAAAATAATATTGGCAGGTGGATGTAATTTAAATTGGTATGTAATAACAGAGGTTCACTTCTTCAAATGACTCAGTCCACTATCTTTTTGCTTGCATGAATAATTAAGTGTGGATAAATATCACACTTAGCTATACAAATTACATAACAAATAAATCATCATATGACAGGCTTTCTTTATTATGCATACAATATAAATAAATAAGAGAGAAATGTGTATTATTACTTTTAACCTCTATGAAAAAAATATATCTGCATAAAAAATATAAATATAACAATGTAGAAAAATAATCACTACAAGAATCCTTATTTAAAACTTTTATAAATTAATGCTTTCACATTTAATTTTAACATTGAATATATAAGAAAATAAGATTATATAAATGCCTATTTTAGTTTCATCATCTATAAAAAATACTATCACTAAACTCTCACATCAAATTGTATATTTACACATTAAATTAACTAACGATAATATCAATTGTAATAAAACACATATTCTGAAAAAAAAAAAGAACAATATGGCCAGAAACAGCTAAAGAAAGCTGTGGGGATTTTAAAGATCCTAAGAGCATAAATGAAAAGTATAAATGAAAGAAAATCAATGATATTTTGAAAAAGCTATTGTAAGATAAAAGATTTGTTTAAAACATCTAAACCAATAAAATTTGAGAATGAGAAAAAAATAACACAGGAAGAAAAATAATGATTTAAAATCTCACCACACACATTGTTATGATTTGAGAAAAAAAAAGCTATGAAGAAAATACTTATTATTGTATTGAAATGTCAGCTATTTAGTTATTATATTTTTATTACATGTAAGCTTTTGGATATATATATATATATATATATATATATATATATATATATATCACTGAATTAAGTTCAGGCTCATATAGTTTCTTTGGTTAAAGAGCTGAGTTTGAAGACATGTAGGTGTCTGAAGATTTGGACCTTTTTCCTAATATTTAAGAATTAGATAAATTCTTGGCTTGAGTTAGTATTTTGAATCTAATGTCCTAGCTCCTCACTGATGAGAGCCATAGCTTGAAACTGGTCTGGTGATGGGGACCATCATAGATAAAGGCTTCATGTATTTTCTCTTGTAGCATTTATCATAAAAAATAAAATAAATAAGCTTGTTTAGAGCTATTAGCAGGTTATATATATATTGCATGTTTTTCTTTTG
>JAQFVV010011557.1:0-12853 GCA_028023455.1 Epiperipatus broadwayi | reverse complement strand
ATAAAAACAAAAAGATTATATGTCATTATTTGTGAAAGATTATTTTCATTTTACAAAATCAATGAAACCATTATTTGTATTTTTTTAAAAAAATCTGAAAAATATTTATTTCTTTTTTCTTATATCTAATGAAATATGCTTTAAAAGTTTTAAATTTTTTGATATTTATTGCAAAATTATATTTTCATATTTGTTTTTATAATTAGATTGATTTCATAGAAAGTTAAGTTTCTAAATAACTTTAGGACATAATATAACATTCTATTTTTAAAAATAAAGTATTTCCATTCAAAAATAAGTTATTAATAATTTATATTTTTGATATCTAATAAATATTGTATAAATTATTGTATAAAAATATCTAGAATTGTACAAAATTCACAAATAAACATATTTTTGGTAATTTAAAGTATTTTCTTTAAGCAATGTCATAAAAATCAGGATGTCAAAAAATCATACAAAAGGGTTACTTGTCAGAAAGGAGCTAAATTCTATGTCTTTGAGAAATTTTTGATTTTCTTGCCATCTATCTAATTTTTTTGAACTAAAATTTTATATTATAATGTGTATAAAAAATATGCACATTACAATATAATGCTTGCAGAAATTCTCACTAGAGGGTAAATTAGTTAAAAAAAGAAAGCAATTACTCTGGAAATGCCATTTAGTTAAAGATATAGACTATTACATAATTACATTTTTAAAGTACTTTGTCAAAGATAACAGAAATTTTTAATAACATCTATATCTTTAAAAAATATTCAAAAAGCATAATATAACATATCAAATACACTAAACTAAATTGTTATAAATGAAAATATCAAAACTAAGTTTTCATAAAATTTAAATAAAATAATTACATAAAATCACATAAATTAAATTATAACTTGTCTGATATCTTTAAATATTAATGCCTTGTGTAACTATAGTTTATTAAACTGTTCATTAAACAAGTAAACTGGTTACCTTAAATTCAAAATATGGTTGAGAAGAGATTACTTCTGAAGAAAGGAAAATTATATTTATGAATATATGTTTTTCAATTCACATGATAAATAAAAGCTCTTTGGTAATTCACTGGTGAATTTTTCCTGTAAATAAGTTTTAAATCTTAGTCACAATTGGTTCTACTTTTCCAGGTAGAGTTTGTCTAAAAATTTGTTCACTTTTTCTTGTCAAGCAGCATGTATGTTTAGGTTGCAATACTATAAGTGAAGTTGGTTGGCATAACAATGGATTTAATTCAGCAATAAGAGTTCTACAACCTGATAGTTTGGACTCCTCATATCTAAGAATGATTTTCTTTGGTGATTTAAGCAGAATATGTTTATAAGTTCAACTGCTTGCGAAGATTCCTGAGAATTCATGTTGGCAGCAAAAAATAATCCTGGTAAGTGAAAAAGCATGAACAGCCAGCAAAGACCAAAACCATTATTATTTTAAATCTGTTCTTTTATGCAGTTACAAACTTGGAAAAACATATTTTTTATATATAATTAAATAAGCCAATAAATATTTATAATCATGCATGTTACCAAAATTCCTTACATAAGCAAATGGTATGTTTACAGATAATAATCAGTTATTATACTCCCTAAAAATATGTTGAAGATATTTAAAAACTGAATTTATGATTGCCAATTATTTTTTATTTTTTAATATAAATAATAAATTGAGATGGAGGATCTATCTCAATATATATGTTCATAAAGAGCTTTCTAAATAAATAATTATAGATGGATAACTTCACAAACTAAATAATACCTTCTAAACATCCATTAAAAAAATATATATTACAGTACATAACTGATCAGTGAAAAGGGTTTACTACAATAAGTAATGAAAATTGAAAAGTATACTATGCTTTGATTACATATATATGAAAACTACTGTGTGTTATTTCTATATTAGATTTAGAGAAGCATTCAAAAGAGAATTCTCCATTTGAATGCAATAGTCTGAGAGTTTTGCTTTCATTCTTAACCTAGGGCTCTTTAACCTTCATTGGCTACTGTCTAAATGAAGACCTTCCTAATTAAAAAAATATAAATGAATAACTCCACATGCTAAATATTCCATATGTACATATATATATATGATGGATATAGAACACTATACTATATAAGCACTAATAAAGTAGACTAGTTTCTAACTTGTGGCTTTCATCAATGAAGATCCTTGAATCTGAGGGAAGCACTGCAAATTGATTTTAGGATTTCTATGAGCCAGGTGCAGTGCTCTCAGATCAAAGTGCTCCTCAGTTATGAAAGTCATAAACCAAAAACTAGGCTACTTATATTGGATACGAAGACACTAGGTAGAGATTCTATGTACAAATCTTCCTGAATCCAGTGATTATTCTGGTTTTCACTGAGTTTTTCTACTGTATGGAAAGATTTGCTCTAACCCATGTATTTTATTTTCAGTATACATATATTGCATTGAAAGAATTTCTAATCCTTAAACGATATACATATTTATTTACCATTGAATCAAAAATAAAATAAAAATTTTAATAATTTAAATTAATATTCTTTTGATTTAAAAGTAAATACAGTATACAACAAAAATTCACAATATGCTAGGGTTTATGATTTTATTTAATGAAAAGCATATTTTCACTAGAACTTTAGATATGATTAAAAGGAAATAGAAATTTTTAAAAAAGAAAAAATTAAATATTAAAAATTGAATTATTTATATGAGCTTTATTGAAATTAACATATTTAAATTTATTTTGTTCAAAAAAGTTGTGGATCCAGTTATTCAAAAAATTAATCTTCAGTTTTATTTGAAAATATTGAAACAACTTTGTTCTTAACTAAGAGAAGAACACCAATGAATAATCAATTTTTGTTTGCATTCAATATTTAAATGATTCAAACTTAAGTTATATCTATTAAAAAAAATCAAATCTTAAAATTATGTTTTTAATAAAAAATAAAATCTTCTAAAGAAATGGATATCAATCACATTTGTAATATATATATATATAATTTTACAAGATTATATACTGAATTAAAGTCAATCTTCTAATTGAAGTTGTTCAGGGTTTTAGAAAAATTCAAAATCTATTTATACTTATCCAAAAACACTCAATTGTTAATAATAATAGGCAGATTGATATATAATGTTGTAAGTCTATTAGTTTCACTTTTGCAGGTATTTCTGACCTGGATAGTGACAACTAATACAGAACTTGAACGAATAATCTTTAGATATATAAATAGGAAATATAAGGTGATCCTCTAACCAACAAATATATCAAAAATCATTTAATATAAATTTTATATATTTATTTATGAGAGTGCCCTTATTGTTCAATTTTTTACCTTTTGGTGAAAGGTTAGTGAATACTTTGAGATCTTACAAATTATTGTAAGGTTGAGCTATGAGATTATTTGCCATTGTTATATGATCAACTTATTTAAATTTTACTTTTCTCTTCGTTGCTTAATGTTCTTTTGTTTTCTCCTAATTTAACACATTTGGTATGAGTATCATACCAAATATCTGTCTTTTTTAAATCACTTTCTATAATCTTTTAATCATTTTTAAATAGAGAGTGTAACTATCAATACTTAAGCTACCACAATCTCAATCTGTAATCAAAGCAACCTCTTTTAAACAATAAGGGTGTTACCACTTTTACCCATGGTGTGTGATATATTTATATAGACACTATCATCTACATATATAAATATATTAAAGCCTTTGAATTATTGGCCTTATTATTGTCTAACTAAATAAAACATATGTATATATATTGTGCTATTAAAATGTATACAACCTCTCTTACAAAGTCCAAAAATACATATTTTTTTTTTTATTTACTTAAGATTCCTGATTAATAAAATAACTGATCAATATATTACAATCTCCATGTAATTAAATCTCCACATTGTTTAACCCATACTTTATTATACAGTAAGGCACATTTCGATAACTATAAAATTACAAACAAGAAATAATAATCACTTAATGTAGTTTGGTAACCTTCTAAAAGAAAATATAATAATCTACTTAAACTTCCAGCAGAAATGATCCTTTCATAAGAAAAGCCACAACAACATTTAAAACTTTAAAAATAAAACCAATAAAGTTATCATCCAAGTTATCCACTATATATATATACATGGACTTAATGAAAATAACAAACAGATATTATACATCTATGTGTATAAATGTAACAATGTTTGTATGTGTGCTCTGTAAATAATATTTTAAAAGATTTTTTTTTGATGTGAGAGTGATCATTTATTAAATTCCTTCTACAGCAATAAATCCCATGAGGAAATTAAAACAAATGACCATAATCTTAGAGATAAGTGCTAAAAAACAACTAGAATTCATTGAAAGAAAAAAATTTCTTCATTGTTCTTTTTTTACATAAAATTTATTATTATTATATATATAAACATTTTTACTGTCAAAGGAAATTTCATTAAAGTAAAATTGTTATATAACAGTAAATGCTAAAAGATGCATTCATTTAAAATGTACAAATGTAACAAAATTTTAGAGATGGCGTACTGAAAGAATAATTCATGTCTATTCTCTTTAGGTAGAAGTTCAAATGTAAATTATGACTTAATAAAACCTAGAATACATTAACTTGATGCTCAAAAGGGATTCATTCCCTATAATAGAAATTTTCAAATACACATAGTCAAATTCAAGCAGCATTTTATATATGTGCATGTTTTTTTTAAAAAATTGAATGTTAAATGTCCATAGTGGAAATTTTGATAAAATTATTCTGGAAACAACAATAAGATCAGCCATAAATAAATGGAAATAATTTTGGTCAAAGGAAATTGAACATCAAATAATAATTGCTCAAATATTTAGCATTAGCTCCAAAGGATGTGTGGTAATGGGATTATATATATATGATCACTAGATGGAGCTTTACCAATAACTCTTAACAAGCTTTGTTTACATAAACACTGAGGGAGATAGAATTCAATATCTTTCATTGTCTCCTTACTTCCAGACCATGGTTTCGAGCTAGTTCACTCACGTCAGTGAAGAGTTGGAAGACTAGAAACTAGATCTAAATACTAACTCTAAAATCAGCATTTATCAAACATGCTTCTATCAGTTTGAAAGAATGAAATTTCTCAGACACGTAATGTCTTCAAATCCAGTTAACAAACAAGATAGCTATATGTGTCTGAAATCAGTTCAGTTTCACTATATAGTAAAAGTTTCTGCAATATATATCATTGCAAAAACCTTCAAGGGTACATTTATGATAAACAAAACAAGTTATAAATTTTGTAACTTGCTTTTTAGCTTGCATTTTATGATCACTAGATGGAGCTTTACCAATAATTTCTAACAAGCTTTGTTTACATAGATGCTGAGAGAGATATAATACAATATCCTCTTTTCTTTGTTTGTCTCCCATCTCCCAGACCATGGTTTCGAGCTAGCTGTCTGCGAGAATATTTCACTATATATGAAATTCAGATAATTTGACTAAATTTTCATAATATCACATTTTAAGCTTCTACATAAATTTTTAAATTAAAGGTGGGCCATTTATCAGAAATCACATGACCTAATCATACCAAATTACTGGCCACATAATAATATTTTTTTTTAAATGTCACTCAAATGACTATACAAATCCATCAGTGAGACATCCAGATGGGTATGCAGTTAAAATAAGGTGCATGTATTATCTAAATGCCAAGTGCTAAATATTAAATATTTGAAAGATATAAATATATTTTGTTGATTTATTTCTGTGGCTGGTCAAATGACTCGACAACACAATATAGACACAGTCCAACACAATAAAATTAGATCAACTTAAATAACATGGCTAGTACTACTCTTTCATTCCATTACTTGTTTAAAATAGTTGTTTGTTTTAAAATTTAACCCTTAAACCGCTAATTTTATTATTGGTTTATGAGATAAAAATCAAATCTTTTAATTGGCCAACTCACAAACTGAAGACAAAGCCTATTGTTAAAACATATTCGCCTATAATATTAAATTCAACTCAGATATCAAGTATAAAAAGTATATTATTAATTTTTCAGGTTAAGAAGAGAAACTAAGCCCTTTCAAAAATAAATTGCTATTTATTTATTCTAAAATATTCAATATCGGCAACATAAAAGCTATAATATAAACAAAAGGATCGTTTTTATCTTATAGAAAAGTAAATTTTTTCTTTTACTAAATCTTCAACATTTTTACAAAAATCTTCGATATTTTTCTAAAAATAATTTTTTGTTTTTTTAGTTTACTTCTTAAAAAATTATTTTAATTTGTCAAATTATACTTTTTTTAATACTTAAATCACATTCGAAATGAAAAAAATCTCAGCGTTTATCTTTATTTTCTTCTGATCAGAAGTGTTTTTTTGTTTTTCCCAGCCAACGAAATGTCTTTGTCGGCTGAGAACTGGCTGAGAACCAATCACTAATGTTTCTTTCTTTGTTTAGCTTTAAATGCAGTTTTTTTTTATTTTTTAGTTGTAAAAGAATTTGGAAGAGGGCACTACCGCATAGAACTTTTAAAAATCTATTTAAAAACCTATTGAACGAATATTTTCATATAAAAACGACTGAGTTAGAGTAATGTCAGATGTTTTAATAGGAGCCTCAAAAGAGGCGGGCAAAGAGTTAATTAGTTACCTTCAATTCAGAATTTTTTACACATAAATTGTTTATAACAAAGGCAAAACTCTCCATACAGTAGTGCCACCCAGTGCCAACCAGAGTGTAATCAATGGATCCAGAGGCAAAGAAATGGTGATCCTGTAATGATTAATAAATTGTTTATATTTTCTATTAATAAAAAACAGCTTCTTTTGCTTTCATTCAATAACAAAATATTTACAGTACTTTATTATTTAATTTTTTTTATTCTTATTAATTACTAAGTCATATATATTATACTTTCTTTGACAATTAGGAATTCAGCCAGATTTATTTCAGGGAAGAAAATTTTAAATTTTCATACTTAGATTGTTTATTTGATAAATGTTAGGAAGCCATTAAAATGTATTGCATTTTATTTTATTTATTCATAGGTTATGTTGGATAACTCCACTAAATGTATTTTTGGACATTTTGTTAATAGAGAAATCATGTAGGGTTTTATTACAACCAAACGAATTGTATTTAATTAATTTCATTATCATGAAATTTATTAAAAATTAAATATTTTGATGTGCAATAATATCTGGTAAAAAATTATGTTATTTATTCATTGTTTTCCTTAATTTCAACCATAGTGCCGACATACAGATTCAATGATGATTCTTTAGCTAGATTTTACTGCACGGAAAAACTATTTAGTAAAATGTGTTAAAAGATAATATGATATAATAAAAAAAAAAGATAATATCACTATTAAAAATATTTTGTACAAGATGGCAGCAGAATCAATCCTAGGATCCCACATTCCAGGATATGCCAGTCTACAACTACTCCAAATTGAATAAAACATATAAATCCCATAAAATATTGTTAAATATAATTTCATCACACAGAGAACTACTGTAATTTTAAGGTATATTTTTAAAATCGTTTTGATTTTTAAATAAATTATTAATAGCAATGTGTTACTTTTTATATAAATTATGATACTTAAATAAAAATAATTGGGAAATCTAAATATTTTCATTTACATATAAATTTTATTAATTATAGTGACAAAAGGGACATCAGCCTGTTCTGTTTAGTGCAGTAATAATATATATATGAAATACATTTTGAGGCTTGAGCAAGTGTCACAAGACTAAATAAAAAATATTCTTTTTATATTTAAATAAAAAAATAACTGCAATTAGAATGAGTTTGCAATAATAAAGTGATTCAGAAATCTAAACGTTTACATATAAGTTTTATTAATTATCTACTACAAAATGATGTTAACTTGTTCAGTTTAGTGCTACTTTAGCATGAAATACGGATATTGGTGATTATTTATCTTTTCAGCATATATGTGCTTGAGTTTATCAGTGTTATTAGATAGAGTGGAGAGTGGTGGGTCATGTGAAAAGTCTGTGCTCATATACCCTATATTACATATACAAACACATGGTATTTATAAGCCTGTGTATCATTATTACAATGGGTAGAGTATATTTTGGAGGCTCAAACAATTGGCACAATAAGTCTAAGTAAGGAAGTATTTCTTTTATGTTTAAATAAAAAATATTCACTCAGAACATATACTTAACAATGAAGTTATCTGAAAATGTAAATATTTTCATATATGTAAAATTTTACAAATTATCTTGGCATCTTGGTGCCCACACAACCTACACACCCACAAGTGATGGCCCTAAAGAATAATAATGCTGCATTATAGTTCAGCATTATAAAGAACTGTGCATGCATGATTGAAAGTGATTTAGTTTAAGGAATTCAATCAGAAAGCCATTAGTTGAAATAATAACAATTTACTATAGTAATATTATACATTCAGACTTTCCTTATGTATTATTTCTAACATAATTTAATGACTGTATAGTTGATTTAGATCAATCAGACCCCTGTTCTTAATGAGCTCAGTACTACTTGAATGTCTGAAAACGGAGAATAGAATGCTTGTATGCAAAACAACAACTAACATTTGATGAAGTAATATCTTATCTTTTTGAGACAGCTGGAGGCATTCCTGTACAGGTAATTCTTTTTTTAGTCACATTCTTTTATCTAAAGGTCATTTCAATTATCCATCACCTATAAAACTAATTGTCATTATTTATGGAAAAATTTTGAAGATATTTCAAGTTTGACGCAATTAAATATGTAAAGGTTGAAGAATATTATAGCAGTATCTGATTAGACAATTGTTAAAATCATTTAGTGTTAACACTAAAAATATTTATGCTTAGGAACGGGGGGGGGGGGGGGACTTTTTTGAGGTAAATGATATTTTTGTTTTGAATTAAAGTGTATCATCCTTCTTATTATTAATGGAAATATTATGTAAAAAATATTCTGGAAAAGTTTGTCGTATAAAAGTTTATCAAAATAAATGATCAAAAAAAAAGCGACATCTGGGAGAAAAGGAAAATGCTACAACTCGTGATATATATACATTTAAATTTGTTTCTTCCTATGTGTAATGCCGATATATTCAATTGATTAACTCCATATTTTTTTTATTTAATCATTTTGCGAATGAGTGTTATTAACATTTAAAAAAAGAAATTAATTGATTTATACTTTTAAAAGTTGCCTTTATTACTTTTAATGAAACAAGTTTATTTTTTATAATTTCTTAATTCGTGCCTGCCAACATTTCATTAACTTCAGTTAACAATATATATATATAATTAATTGCACAAGCACTTTACTGTTTCGTTTCCTTTAAAATTAGGAATAAAATTGGCTGTGACTCACAATAGTTCAATACACGTAGCAAACCTTTCAATAATTTTCAAAAGAGAAACTCCATACAATAGTGCCACCTAGTGCAAGCCTTAGTCATCAAGGGATGCAGGAAAGTTTATGCATAAAATCCCCCTCTAGTCTTCTAATCATCCAATATCCCCAGACTGGTCTTCTAGCTTGTGACTTTCATCAGTGAGGAGCTCTGGATCTGAGAGCACCTAGATCTAAGGGTCTAATGCTACCCTCCAGCACCCACCTTTACCCATTTAGCTATGAGCCCTAAATGAAAATACATATAATGTTTTCAATACAAACTTATCCACTTGTATAGTCATATAGATCTGAACCCAGTTCAGCATCTATGTGCCCTTTGATGATTAAGGCTTGCACTGGGTGGTACTACTATATGGAGAGCTGCTAATGCTATTAACATCTTGTGTAAGCATAGGAAATGGTGAATAATTTTTTATATATTATTTTGCATTTAATTTTACAGTGTTATCTTGATTTTAAAAATAGATTTCCTTTATATGGGTGGTTTAACTTTGCACGAAAAATTTTTTCCCTCTCCTAAATATTTCCTCTATATATGATTAACATCTATAATAGATAAAGATAACCGCCTACTTTTGAATGTTTTCTTAAGAAAAAATGTTCAGTGCTAATTTCTTTTATACTTAGCTGAACATACTTTCAGCCATTGATGTCAGAATCAGAGTAATTTCCCCTTAAACCCCCGACTAACATTGAATAATTATTTCTTAAGAAGAACTTTTAAAAATGGTTAATAAATAGTGTAAGAAGAAAAAAAATATTTTTCTTAAAATTCTTTTGATTTTATTACTTTAATTATCTAGAGAGGTTACTACTTTAATCATCATCATCATCAACCATTATCAATCCACTGCAGGGTGAAGGTCTTCCAAGTTCAATCCATCTTCTCATCTTTAGCTTTTTCTTCTCCACATCACCTCTGCACACTTTCTTATTTCATCCTTCCATCTCACATGTGGTCTCTTTCTGGGACATTTTAATTAATAATTTTTTATAGATATAAAATAGTAACTATAGAATTTTCATTTCAAATGAAAAGAAACAACTCAGCACCTTCTGTTACATTTAAACTCAGAACCGTTTAAAGACACCCCTGATCAACATGTTTAGCTACTTAATTAAGTAAACAAACTAACTATTCAAGGATTAAGATGTTTTGTAATTTTATTCATTTTAAAATTTTCAAAGGGTGGTGAAGCAATGGTGTTTTTACAGTTCACATGTATAAAGATTTTATATCTAATACTTTATTTGCTGCATAGTCATTTATTGTCCACATGCAGAAAATTTCCAGCAGCTACTTATTATTTCTAATAATCAACACAAGAGTACTTTAGACGTATTTCAGTTGGTACTTTCTATTAATCATTTAAGTAAATCATTTTATGTTAACTAATAACTATTTTTAATATATGATATATTGATCAACCAAATGATGTTAGAAGTTTATTATCACTATTAAATAAATCTTGTAGGTTAATGCTTATAAAAATTGATCGAGACCAAAATATATAATAAAGTACCTGTTTAGAATGTATTTTCCACTATTTGGTTTTGTCTGATGATAATTGCAACTTTTAAATTGTATTGATAAAATAATGCGTTGTATCGATAATGTAGGGTATTGTTTGACATCCATTAGTGCTTGGTTGTGTCAGTTGTGTCAGTGGTGAATTTGGGCTCCCTTTAGATACCAAAATAGAGGAGAGCACAGTCTAAACTGATATTAATAATTTACTGAGGTCACTTTGATTTATCTATAAATGAATAAAAAATATTTATGAATGAATGATTTTAAACTCAAACAAAAACTTTATGAATTATATCATAATTTCTATGGGTATAAGTCTTTGTGGTAATAAGGCATATCTCACTTTTTATAAATGAAAAAATGAATAATTTGCTTTTACATATAGATAGATATACTTATTATTTATAAATTAATACCTACTGTTTATATATATAAACAACTAATTCATTTATTCTAATATGAACAATTTTAAATAAATATTATTGACTTACTTTTTCAATTATAAATTATCTAAAATATTTACTAGTATATTAAGTGTCTTTTGGTGCCAAAATAATTTTATTATCTTTATTCTTCATGCGAATTGATATATTAGTAATTATTTGTTTTTCAATTGCTTAAAAAGTTAGCACTTAAAAGTAAATGATTTAAAGTCAGTGGTCAGGCTGCGCATCCTGAAAAAAAGAGATCCGTCTGATCAATTGACACTCAATGTTGATAAAGTATTTGCAGTAAATGATATTAGAAAAAAAAGTAAGTTTATATCATATTTACTTTAATGATTACTTTTAATATTTTACAGGTAATAAGACTTATTGATAATCATTATGCTAATTTCACTATTTTAATTCACTCTTTTTTAATCTGATAGCAAAAATTAAAAAAAAAACCTATAAAAGAAAACAAAAGTTAATAAAAGTTGCTACAAGGGTTATATGAAATTATGTATATATAACTATTCCTGCTTTGCATATATTTGTTTACATAATATAATAATGAAAACTAATTAATATTGCAATTAAGTACGTTTTTAAATATCAATAACTGATGTAAAAAAATATAGATTCTTTTTTACAATAATATTTATTTATTTTTGATTGAATATAAGTGTAATTTATATACCTGGTGTTATGTAATTATATAAAAAATTTAAACACAGATTTTCAAGCTCCCGTCAGCTAACCAATCTATCTCATACAACCAATACACATGACCACGCACATGCGTAAAAGATAAATGATGTCCAATATCCGTATTTCATGCCGAACCAGCACTCATCAGTTGGTCCAGATCATCATTTCCCCCACACATATATATATAATCAGTGCTGATGAGTGCTGGTTCAGCATTTATTTTTTATGCATGTGTGTGAGGTCATTGGTTATATGAGATTGATTGGATAGCTGAAGGGTGCTTGAAAGTCTGTGTTCAAATCCCTTATATAACAATAGTTTTTAAAATATTTTTTAACTAAAATTACAAACATGTGTAATGCTTTTTTATTAAAAGAAACAAAATTATATAATCTGTTCAACAAAAATTTTCAATTAGACTTTTATTGCTGAATTATATTGATATAATTACCTATAAACTATTTGTCCACATTTGACATACATAATACTGGGCTTGTATAAAACTTTCTGGCGAAGTATAAAGTGGGAAACAAAATCAATTTATTTTATAAATTCAATACAGCTCTGAGTTTTTATTTGTTTCATAAAATGTGAATATGTCTTAGAGTATATTGTAGTGGGTATATTATTGTTTTGAAATATTTTTTTAAATTTAGGACATCTGTTTAATGGTTTACCATGCATCTGAATGGAAATTTGATGTTCATAAAATTTTTACTAACACAATGGAAATAATCACTTATTAATGTAGAGGAATAATGTAA
>JAQFVV010011556.1:0-12868 GCA_028023455.1 Epiperipatus broadwayi | reverse complement strand
ACAGATTGGACAAAAAAATTCCACTATATTATAACAGTTGGATAAGTTGGAGAAAGCATGAGTCTTACCGTATCTGCCATACAGGGCGCCACTAGGCTACTTTGAACCTAGAAAATGTATATAGTAGGCAGATATGTAAGTTAAGAAAAAAATTTATATATATATATTTTATTGCGACCGTCAGCCCAATGCCACTAGCTCAGTGAGACACAGAGATTTATAAGATATAAATTCTTATCTAATAATATTTCAATTAAAAAAATAAATAAAAGAAGCCACTGCCAGTAATTAACACAGAAACATTTATTTATGCACATATAAATTTTGAATCATTTTAGAATCACTTTTACTTTAAAATTTTCCTTTTATAAAACATTAGAACTTTAAAATTTAACTTACATTTTAACTTTGTTTTTAGAATTTAATTTACGTTTAAACTTTTATTTTCTACATTCACACAGATGAATTTAATATTTATTAGAGTGTCGAGTATGAATAGACTACATAGATTTGCATTTGAAAAGAAAATATTCTATCCCTTATTTAACCTTAGGCCAAAAGTCTGCAGTTAAACCAACGTCAAACCATCCGATACATTGATGTATTCAATGTAGCATGAATACGACAGCACAAATACCATACTGTCAGGAATGTACATCTGAACAGCATGGTTAGAAGACATCGACTCTCGTCCACATCTGTCTGACGAGAAGAGCAATAAAAAAACTCCATAGGAAGGGACTGCGTTTTCCATCTTACTATCCTATTCCATAGGCAAAAAGAGGGTGTGTGGCATATAATTTGATCCTGCACGTAGCGGGCATCATACTACATTTACTATTTACACCGATATATCCAATCCATTGACCCAATTTAACTACGAAACAAATAACCTAAGATTTACCCTCCCTTAAACTAACATAACTTTACGAATCTAATGCAGCCATTCACGCCTGACTTAAGTTTAGCATTTATTAAGTTTAGTTTAACGAAAAAACAAAAATCATAATAAAACTTAAAAGAACAAAAAAAAAATTAAATGGAAATGATTTTTAAAAAAATACATCAAATAACATTATTAATATTAATTTACGTTGGTCAGATAGGATTCTATTTGTATTAAATACTGAAAGGTTTAGAATTTAGAGTTATTGTTTTGAAAATGTTCTTAAAGTTCTTACGGTTTTTAAAAAGTTCATCTTTATCCGTTGCTTGCCATTTGAGATCCAGCGTTAATTTCCCTGATGTCCTACGGTCCGCAATATAGAAAACAATTGGTCATTTCTTTTTTTTTCAAGCAAAACTGAAGGGATTGAAGAGTATGTCTTTTCAATCCCTTCAACTCTAGCACCCCTCTGCCTTCACATCTCTATCTTCTCTAATCAGCTCTTTCTTCACTCACTAAAATTTATTTCCAAACTTTTTCTTTTTATATTAATTTTGCGGATTAACTCAACATTACGTCATGATGATGATGACCCTTTCATTGAGGTCCGTTTCCTGAGGGATTTCTTTTATAGGCTATTAGTTTCTATTGTTTTTTCTCTCCTGTCTGACCTTTACTTATACATTTTGCAATGCCCAAGGGCTAGCTTACATTTAACTAATTAAAATAATCATTTCCATTTTGTAATAGCATTAATTAATTTGTACGTTCTTAAAGATATACTTTTATCTTTAAATCTTTTAAGTCTTTGTTGAAAATTTAGTCTTAAAACTTTCTTTTTTTTTAAATAAAGTTTTATTTTAGTAATTTTTCATCTGTGCGATTTATATATATATAAGTTTAAATGACTTTTAACTTTCAATTTTTTTATTTCTTAAAAAAGTTTTTATATGTGAACTTTTCAATGTCTCAATTTTTTTAAAAAAAATAATTTAACGGTGTATGTGTCTGTTATATATCAGTAAACTTACTTTAAAAAAAATACTTTACTTAGGGTTAGTAATTATGGTACATGATTAACGAAGACATTTGGTTAGTAATTTTACAAAAAGACTATACAAAAAAAGAAAAATGTTGACCATCGTTTTCCTATGAACCATCTACGTTTGTCTCCTCCCCCCCCCAAGTATTCTATTTTCTCTATATTTCATTTTTAGACACATGGCATGAGAAGCAAATTATTTATTTATTTAAGAAGGTTGCATTGAGGTAAATATGTTTTAAGACATAATAGGTTTATACGTGTATATTTGCAGCATAATTATAAATACCACCAACTTATTTATGATTGATTGAAATGCTTCCATAGTGTTACACTGAAGTAAATTCCCAAAAAGTACTCATCGTAAGGTACCACATTTACAATCATAAACTCATGTGGCTGTGCGCGCCTATACACATTAAAAAAAACGAAACATTAATTGCAACCTTTGACTTTTTTTAAAAAAAAATTAGTTATAAAATTATTAATATCTTTCTCGTTTTTAATATGTGCTATTTCTTTCTGGCAGTGCTTTTATAAGATTTAAAGTATACGACTTTATGTAATTAGATAAAAATATTTCATTCTGAAAAAAAAAATTACTCGGGGTACTCGTGGTTTATTAAACATCGGCTCATGTTGGTGGCCAATTATAACAGTCCGGTAAAGAGTGTCTTACCTTATCTGCCGTACAGGGCACCACCAGGCATTTGAACCTAGAAAATTTATATAGTAGGCAGAAGATTCACATTTTTACATGTATTTTATTCCGATCGTCAGCCCATGCCACTAGCTCATATAGACACAGAGATTTATATAACTTCTTAAAATATATTTTAAGAAAAAAGATTTCAATAAATAAACAAATAAGCTACTTCCAGAATTAACACACACAAACATTTATTAAACATATATATAAATTTAGAATTATTATTTTAGTATAACTTTAACTTTTTTTTATAAAACATTATTATAACTTTACTTTAGCATTTAATTTACTTTTTTAATCTTTTATTTTGAAGTTCGCACAGATGAATTTAATATTTTATTAAAGTGTCGAGTATGAATAGACTACATAGATTGCATTTGAAAAGAAAATATTCTATCCCTGATTTAACCTTAGGCCAAAAATTCGCAGTCAAATGAATGCCAATCTATCTGATATATCAATGTATTCAATGCAGCATGAATACGGCAGCACAAATACCATGCTGTCAGGTATGTACATCTGAACAGCATGGTTATAGAAGACATTGACTTTCGTCCAGAACAAGAATACTACATCTGTCTGACAAGAAGAGCAATAAAAAAAACTCCATAGGAAGGGACTGTGGTCCTTTTTTCCGACTTATGATCCCATTCCATAGGCAAAGGGGTGATCTACAGAGCAGGAAATACCGTCTGCTTCCGATGGTCAGTGAGATATGGGACTTATTTTGCCCAAGTGCGGCATATAATATGATCCTGCATGTAGCGAATCTCATGCTACATTTACTAATTACACTAATATATCCAACCGATTAACCCAATTTAACTACGAAACAAATAACCCAAGATTAACCCTCCCTTAATTAATATAACTTTACAAATCTATGCAGCCATTGAAGCCCGACTTAAATTTAACATTTATATAATTTATTTTTAAAAAAAATCATAATAAAAACTTAAAAGAACAGAAAAATAAATTAATGGAAATGATTTTTTTAAAAAAAATACATTCAATAAAATAGTTATTAATAATTTACGTTGGTCAGAAAGGATTCTATTTGTATTAAATACTGAAAGGTTTAGAATTTAGAGTTATTGTTTTGAAAATGTTCATAAAGTTCTTACTGTTTTTAAAAAGTTCATCTTTATCTGTTGCTTGCCATTTGGGATCCAGCATTAATTCCCCTGATGTCCTGTGGTCCGCAATATAGAAAACGATTGGTCATTTCTTTTTCTTTTTTTCAAGCAAAACTGAAGGGATTGAAGAGTGCATCTTTCCAATCCCTTCTCCTTCAACTCTAGCACCCATCTGCTTTCACATCTCTATCTTCTCTAATCAGCTCTTTCTTCACTCACTAAAATTTATTTCCAAATTTTTTTTTAATATTAATTTTGCGGATTAACTCAACATTACGTCATGATGATGATGACCCTTTCATTGAGGTCCGTTTCCTGAGGGATTTCTTTTATTGGCTATTAGTTTCTATTGTTTTTTCTCTCCTATCTCACCTTTACTTATACATTTTGCAATGCCCAAGGGCTAGCTTACATTTAACTAATTAAAATAATCATTTCCATTTTGCAATAGCATTAATTAATTTGTACATTCTTGAAGATATACTTTTATCTTTAAATCTTTTAAGTCTTTATTGAAAATTTAGTCTTAAAACTTTCTTTTTTCTTTTAATAACGTTTTCTTTTAATAATTTTTCATCTGTGCGATTTATATATATATAAGTTTAAATGACTTTTAACTTTCAATTTTTTTATTTCTTAAAATAAGTTTTTATATGCGAACTTTTCAGTGTCTCAATTTAAAAAAAAAAAAATGTAATGGCGTATGTGCCCGTTACAATATAAAGTCCTCCAAAAATAATAAATTAAAAATTTTTAATTTATGTATAACATCCCAGAAGCAATAGTAAATTTTATCCTGTGTCTACAAAATATTTTAACTTTTACCAAATATTGCTTTAAAATACAGTATGTAGTAATTTAATTGTATCTACATATGTTATAATTGTCTATGAAAATATTTTTGTCATACCATTAAAAATTATATAATTGTATATATTGCCCATGTTATAATTTTATATACATTTAGATGATATTTTTATAATTATTTAAGAGTAGAACAGCATATTGTTTTAAATATTAATAATTTTTTCTTTTAGCTATGAATCTATTTCTTACCCTTTTGTTATTAATAAGCTGATTGCTGTTTCTTACAAAAGGACCAAACAAAAATATTTCAGCCAAATTCATATTTATTCAATTAATATGAATTATACATAAATGGAGACTCAATATCTTATTTAATGAATTTGATTTAATACTCAAACTAAAGCTAATAATTTCACATATTACATTTGTATAATTCAGCATACTGTATATGTAATTCATAAAATATAATTTTCTTCACTTATGTAAAAATAGAACCTGAATTTGTGTCTGTCTCTATATGTGTATATTTAAAGTTTATTTGTAATATTAATTCGTAAATTGCAAGATTTCACGAATGTTAATATTGTAACGGGATGGGGTGGGTGAAAGGAAATCTGGGGTGATGGAATATCATCATCCACCCCAGTAAATTTAAAAATCAAAAATAAATAATTTACAAAAGTACTGTATATATAAGTAATATAGTATTTTATAAGAGCATGACATTAGAAAATCTCTGGGATTATTGACAGATCAGCCAGCCACTCCTCAGAGCAACCATAATAATCATCAACCAGCATTATAAAGTAAATATCAGTATAAGTAAAATATCATTCATCATCATTAATGGAAATAATAAAATATAAAATCTGAACAATAAATCATTAGTCAACCTTGTGACTGGATTGGAAATGGGTCTTCTGTAGACCAGGCTAACTATTGAGCCTTTGCCAGGTTGGGAAATTATTTAAACATATCTTGGATGCACCAGTTTAGTGCCCATCCATTAGAATACACAATAATCAGAAAAATCTAAACAATAATGCTGGGATATTAAAACATGCTGATCATCATCAATGCTCAGGCCACTTGTACTGGCCATCTATAAACTTAAATTTTAAATAAGACAAATAAAATATAGTGCATGTGCTTTAAAGAGTATTCTCTTTTGCACCAACCAGAATGATGATTGATCATTGCTGGATGCCCCAAAAGCAGTAAATACACATCCCCATTTATCCGTGCACAAATCTAGCTCAGAGAACATAAGCTGTATTACTGTATGTGACCAAGAGATGATGGAAACCATTTTTACTATTAAATAAGTTTATTAATAACAATAAAATGATATTTAAGATCTTATAGGTTAAGGGTTCTGATTTTGAATGATAAATTTACAAGATTACTACAAAATTCAAATTATTACATTAACTGCATTATTTCTTAATGTATATCTATAAACACATATATATATCCATACACAGACGTGTGTTTTATAATATATGATGAAGACATTTCAGTTAAACATAAAATAATTATTACATTTGTGATTTACATAATTACTATTCAAAATTTAAATTGTTACATTAATTTACAAAATTACAAGTTACAATTCATGTTATTACTATGGTTTACATATATATGCGCACAGACACGTGATTTATAATATACAATTAACAAAAAAAAAGAATTGACATTTAATAAAAAAAATATATAAAAATTTTACTTATATGAACTTGTTACAATAATATTATATTTTTTCATAATTAATTCATTTGGAAAACAAATTTCACACATATACATGTGTATAAACAAAATATATAATTTAAAATTTAATTTCAGTTTATAAGTTCTTCTTTTTATGAAACTAAATAAAGTCAACTTTTGTTTGACAGGTACTTGTTGATTAAATTATCAATGTTTTTAAATTAAATTATTGAATCTTTGATTCTTTACCTTTTTTTTTAATATAAAATTTTCAAAATAATGTCCATCTCTTTTGCCTTTAAAACCAGATGGTCAGTGAATTATTCTTGATTCCTAATTATAATTCGAGCAAAATTACTTTATATTCTTTTTAAATATAGATTTTTAACCGACTTAAAATAATACTGTTCTCTATATGTCTATTTTTATATGAATTATTTCAAAATAACTCACCAGCTATATATATACATTTAGGTATGCTTCTCTGCATATATCTGAGGCAGATTATGTGTAATTAATTCTTCAGCAAGCTGGAAGATTTTTCTTGGTGAGTTTGGTTTTTAGTGACTGTCATACTCAGAAAAAATGTAATCCATGTAAAATGTTGGCCTCCCTCTGAGTCTAGGATTGTTCCACGCAAGCAGCGGTCTTGGTTTGAAAGATTTAAGGCAAGCAACCGTCCTTTCCATGTTTAAGGCTATTAATTTCAACAAAAAGAAGTGGGTCATTTTCTCCATGTGAATTCAAACTCCTGTTAAGGAAAACAGTCTATTATCTTGCCTTCAGCTACATCAGTTTGTGGTAGCTATTCTGCAAATTCTCTGGTCAGCTAAAACCAACTGCTGCACTTCATCAAGTTGCAACTAAATATTAAAACCCACTTGAATTTCAGCTGACCGTTCTTACAAAAATTATTATCCCAACTGGAGCTAATTTTGTTATCAGCCCTTTTATAAAATCATCTAAGGTGATAATAATGCCTTGATTGAAAACAGAATTTCTATTTGTATCTCTAATTTCTTGGAATCTATATACATGTTTTAATTAATTAAAAAAAAATTTCAAAAACAAGTATGGTATTTTTACATTTCACAATCAGAATAATAATAATACATATATATATATATTTATTCAGACCTTTTAAAAGTTTAATTTATAAAACAATTTTTATTTTAAATCAGAGTTATTATTTAGCCCTTTACTTTATTTTCTCTAATTAATATTTACAATTAAGTATTTTTGTTTTTACATATAAGGAGAAATTAAAACCATATTTATTACATAATGAATAGAGGTCAGGAAAAACAGATCTTAAACTGCGGAATTTCGATGATCAAATACGAGCAAAGACTTTCTTTCTTTTCTAAATGTAAGGATTATAATGTCATACCCAATTCCTGTGTGGTGAAAATTAATAGAACAATTCACAATGGTTTTAAAATTAAGAATGAATTGCAGAAACAACACCGATTACAAAAATAAAATGCACGACCAAATTAAAATATTAAAGTTAGTACATGATAACACTTTTAATATTAAACTAGACCGAGATAAATTTATTAATAACGTGCTTCGGACTTTTAGGGATAAAGGGATTACCAAATCTGAGTATTACAGGATTTATCCTTCTGCCACTAGACCCCCCCCCGAATGTTTGCCAATTCAAAACTACATAAACCAGGTGAACCGCTTAGATTAATGATGGATTTCGCTGGCGTGCATTATTTTGATGCAGCCAAATTAGTCAATCAATTAATTATAGATTACCTTAATTTTGGCTCTTACACGATAAATTCGTCTTTTCAATTCATCTCCAGAATTAAAAACACTCAAATCTCTCATAGTTCTGTTATGGCCACGATGGATGTGAAGGAGTTATACGGATCAATTAACAGAAAAGCATCCATCCAAATTATACACGAAGAGCTGTTACGAGTATCTTGTCCTATTGAAAGAATTAAATTTATTATGGCCTTCTTGACATGGCTTGATTCCCATATATTTACACTCTTCGAAAACAAATGGTACACAATGCAAGATGGTTGGCCCATGGGCCTTCCTATTAGTGGTGTTTTATCTAGTATATATTTAAATAAATACGAGCAATCCATCATTCCAAAATACTTCAACACTAACCTAGACTTCATATATATACGATATGTAGACGATATTTTCATTATAACCTCTAAAAATAATATTTTAAATATACAACGTGAATTACAAAACTCAACCAAACTATCATTCACTATCACATATGAAAATAATAAAGAACTCAAATATCTCGACCTCTCTTTATCGAGAAATCGCCATTCAATAGATTACAAAATGATTGTTAAACCATTTGAAATTCGCAGCTGTATCCACCCTAACTCTAACTCACCTGCATCGCACAAATTTGCAGGTCTTAATGCATTTTTGTTTAGAAACTTTCATCTGTGCAGATACGAAGCGCATAGGAATGAAAATATAAACAATTATACTAAAGATCTATTGGCAGCAGGATTCAAATATAAAACCATTAAAAAGAAAATCATGAAATTTAATAGTACAATAAACAATAAATTACCTCGCACTAATCTACCTAGAATAACAATCCCCTATGTCCCTAAAATATCTAGCAAACTAACGAAAACTTTAAACAATAAATTCAACATAATATTCAGAACTCCACCCAATTCCAATAGGTTGATCAATAACTCTAAAGACCACATTGATCGATTGCTCACCCCACACGTGGTGTACTCTATTTCCTGCCCTCAAGCCGGATGCCACACTACATATTATGGGGAAACCAAAGCCACAATTAATACCAGATTGGCCCAACATCGTTACACATTCAACAGAGCTCAAACGAACAGCAGCACATCCTCAGTATTTTTCGAACATAGTAAACAATCTGGGCACAATTTCATACCTGCCAACCCCATTATTTTATGTTCAGAGCCAAATGATTATAGGAGAAAAATAAAGGAGGCATTCTATATTAATAGAGACATCCATGCCATTAACAGAAAGGACACATGCTTCGAGATCTCGAAAAAATGGGCTACGTAACAGTAGCTTATTTAAATATTTACATTTGCATATATTTATTACACTTTTCATGAAGGCTATGAGTATGAGGCATGGTTCCTCGAAAACGTTCAGCCGAAAATTTTTAATAGTAAGTTATATTTTCTCTAATTAATATTTACAATTAAGTATTTTTGTTTTTACATATAAGGAGAAATTAAAACCATATTTATTTTATTTTAGAAAATGTAGAAGAATATCTACAAAAATTTATGTCTGTGTTTATTTCTACTTTTCCTTTGCTTTATATATATATATGCACACACACTATATTATTATGGGTGTACCACGTAACCCAACCAGTTACAATATGTATAGTAAATAATGGACTTAAACAGTGGAGAGCTTCACACTCTCAAATCAAGATACTTCAGATTGGCCTATGTAAGTGGAAATTTAGGTTAAAGATGGCCACTCTTATCTTTATAAAAAAGTTGATATCTTGTGTCGGATTGAGAGGTCCCTCTGTCGGCAATATAAAGATATTGCTTGATTATTATAAATTTTAAGGTGCATTTGATAGAGGTTATAGCCTGTCTTAAAAGTATTTATATATACCTATTTTTGAGTTTTATTAATGAAAACCAATGAATGATCAATTACTGTATGGCAAAGAGATAGATGTGTGGAAAAACAAAGGCCATAATAAATTATACTTTGAATTTAGTTCTTTTTATATGTAAATTCTTTAGGTGTTTTATATATTTGTCTTCACGCATATTTTACGAAAGTTGGTAGCTATGTTCTTCGAAAGATAGTCACAAAATAGAGTAGGATTGAAATTTGCATTTTTGTTGTTACTCTCAATATTCTGTCAATATATACTTTATTTCTTGGCCTGGAATTAATTACAGCTTAGATGGAACTTAAGTTGAGACATGGAGACTTGTTTCTAAGAATATTCATAGAATTTTTTTTATATAAGTTAGGTTGATTTTCTGTGACTATAGGTCATAAGTCTATATATGTGATTGTTTGCAATTGCTTTTTGGGATTTATGTAAAGTAAAAATAATTTGGTTCAGAATAATAATTTAAAAACATAAGTATTTGGATGTTTTTTACTCTTAGTAACTGGAAATGTGATACATTTGGGTCAATAAAAGTATTAAATACCTCATTTGATAAAAGGCTTAAATGAGTTGCTTATTTTAAGAATGTTGTTATGAAAATTAATTTCTGCTTCCTTAGCAAACTATCTTTATTTGTCATCTATAACTTATTATGCATGTAAAAAAATGTGATTAATATTATTTTTTTTTGTTTTGTTTAGATCTAAGACATGGAAAAAGAGAATGATATTTGGTAAAAAGGCCTATCATTGAAATATTAATTATAGAAGTAATCAAGTTTTCATATTCCTGTGAGGATTGCAACACTTCTAATCAAAGCAATATATAAATTGTAGTTGAAAGCTAACACATTTAACTATTTGTAAAAAATGTTATGAAATTAAGAACTACTAAAAGAAAGCCAATCTAGCAAATCTCTATAAGAATGAGAAATCATGAAAGAAGTCCTATCGAAGAAAAAGTATAAAGGAATAATGGTTTTGGTAAAACAAATTGGAAAAACTCATCACAGTATAAAAAGTTATTTATTGTACTTTGTGTAAATTCAAGTTTTTATAAAGGATTTATATGATTTGAAATCAGATAAAAGTAATTTTAGAATACATGAAAGAAGACAGAGAAGCAAAATCTTTTCAATGTAGTTGGTTTGAATTGAAGGCTGCATGTAAGGAGAATTTAAGGATGCATGAAAGAACATGTAAATAAATTTTCTTCAATGTAGTTTGTGTGAATATTGGACTGCTGAAAGGGGAAGTTTTACAATACAGGAAAAACACATCAAAAAAACCTTTTCTATGTAAGATTACCTATAAAGTATTTTAAAGATACTTGAAGGCAGACATAGAGGAGAAAAACAGTTTCATTATAATTTGTTTGAATATAGGGAAGTTTAGAAATGCAAGACAACCCATACAGAAAAAACCCCTTTGAATGTCGTTTCTGTGAATATAAGACTGCAGGTAAAAGTAATTTATTAGTACATGAAAGGATACATACAGGAGAAAAGCCATACCATTGTAGTTTCTATGAATATAAGACTACAAGTAAAAGAAATTTATCAGTACATGTAAAGATACACAAAGAAGATAAGCCTTTTCAGTGCAGTTTGTGTACATTCAAAACTGCACGAAAACACCGGTTAAGACTGCATGAAAGAACCCATACAGGTGATAAATCATTTCTATGTAGTTTGTGTAAATTCAAGGGTGCAGATAAAACTAGCTTATTAGTACATGAAAGAATACATACAGGAGAGAAGCCTTTTCAATGTATATTGTGTGCATACAAAACTGCAAGAAAGGAAGGAATAAGACAGCATGAAAAAACACACACAGGAGAAAAACCATTTCAATGTAGTTTGTGTACCTACAGAACTACAACTAAGAGTAGTTTAAAACAACATCAAAGAACACATACAGGAGAAAAGCCTTTCCAATGTAGTTTGTGTGCATTCAAAACTGCAAGAAAGAGTAGGTTAAAAGTTCATGAAAGAACACACACAGGTGAAAAACCTTTCCAATGTAGTGTGTGTGCATTCAAATCTGCAAACATGAGTAGTTTAAAGTGGCATTCAAAAACACATACAGGCGAAAAAGCTTTTGAATGTAGGTTGTGTGCATACACAACTGCAAAGAGGGGTAATTTAAAGCTGCATGAAAGAACACATACAGGAGTAAAGCCTTTTGAATGTAGTTTGTGTGCATACAAAACTGCATACATTAGTTGTTTGAAACAGCATGAAAGAAAACATACAGGAGATAAACCTTTTGAATGTAATTTGTGTGCATTCAAAACTGCATACATGAGCAGTTTAAATAAGCATAAAAGAGTTCATATAGATGAAAAACCTTTTGAATGTCGTTTGTGTGTATTCAAAAGTGGGAACAAGAATAGTTTGAAACAGCATGAAAGGACACATACAGGAGAAAAGCCGTTTGAATGTAATCTGTGTGCATTCAAAACTTCAAATAGAGGTAATTTAAAACGTCATAAAAGAACACATACAGGACAAAAAACTTTTGAATGTCGTTTATGTGCATTCAAACCAGCAGAAAGATTTAAAAAGTATGAAAGTAAACATACAGGAGAAAACCCATTTCAATGTAATTTGTGTGAATTTAAGACTGAAGCTAAAAGAACTTTATCCGTTTATGCTTGTCGGATGTGTGGTTACAAATCAATTGTTAAGAGTCATTGGGAAATTCATGAAAATAAACATTTTACTAAACAGGAGATTGTGAACATTGTTGTTTTACTATCTTGAGATGTGTACTTTTTTTCTTATCTTCAGATAATGAAATATGTGCTTAAGAGATGTAATTAATTGCAGTTTTAAAAATATTGTCCATTATAGCAATGATTCATTCTGTTATTTCACAAAAATTTTAATAAATTTCTATATTGGGGCCAAGTGATTTCACACTTTCTCCCATTGCTT
>JAQFVV010011555.1:0-12878 GCA_028023455.1 Epiperipatus broadwayi | reverse complement strand
TGCTATAGTGCATCATTAACTGCTGCTGCTGTTGCATTTAACAAGTTAATAGAGATTAATAATCTTTATTAATCATTCATTAGACTAGACATTGTCCAATAATGAATAATGTTTCTGTAATGTAATTTTCATTATACCATTCACATTGAAGGTAGGGACTGGTTTCAGATATTTAATCACAGTGATCTGACTATGTTATATAAATTAATTTTGTATAGACCTGTTATTCTACAAAATTTATCATATGGAAGTTAGATATAGATCAGTTACTGATATGATGTTCTGGAAAATTTTTGTTAAATTGTGCATGTGAAGTTAATGATGATTCGTAGCAGATTTCCTGTTAAAAAGAGGTGTTTTATGGTAAGGCCTTGTTTATACTATATATATAAATGATCTGCTATCTGGGTATATCTGTGTATAATTAATTATAATAAAATTATATATAGTAACATTGGTCATTAATGGACAATAAATATTGTGAAAATAGTTAATTTATTATCCAGTTGATAATCAGTGTGATCTGATTGAAACACTATACATATTTTTGCTACAATTAACAATAGATAGATGTATATTTGTAACCTGTGAAAATCATTTTAATATATATATATATTCAAAGATTCTTTATATTTTTTCTTTGGAATATACAGTTAAGGATGGAATACAATGGAAGGACACAATAAAAATATATATATTGGAAACTTTTTATAAAGAAATGTTTAGCTGCAGAAAACATTTAAAGTCAACATTTCAAGACGTTAATAAGAAAAAAAATTAAAGAGTCAATATATGACATGGTAAAATAGCCTTTAGACAAGACCACTCAAGCAGTTTCTGACAGAAGACAGTAAAGGAAATGCATTATTCTCCAAGCTTGTCATCTATTAAGTGTGAAGGTTTGAATTGTTTTTTTAGTTGTGTCCTGTAGTTAAGAATAATTTGATATCTATTTTTAACAAATATCGACTAATTAGCTGGATTGGTTATGGGCTACATATTTAAAAAGAAAAATCTTAAGCTCATTGGAAACGGGAAAAAAGTTTTGTTTAATTTTTTTCTGTTCATATTTGAATCAGATAGATTTGGAAATATTTGTGATTTATGGATTAGTTTTATAATCACTGCATATCTTACATTAGCTTAACATTTCATATATATAAGAAATATAAACTTTTAACTCTTCATTAACATTTGTTGTTTATTTTTGTTTTGTTTTTTCTTCCTAAACTGACTGTTCCTTATTTATGAGTGGCAATCTCTGTTCACGTTATTATTTTTTTATATTTAAGCATTTTTGGGGAATATTTTCTAAATTTTATGTATATTTAAAATAAATCAGATTAATAAAAATATGTAAAAGTTTAGAAATTGTATGTTTATTTTAAAAGTTTTTTTCAAAAAAAAAAAAAAAAAATCATTAATTATTTAAATAGAATTAATCTTTTAAAAAAAAAGTAAATCATCATCAATGACAAGTTCTTCTGCTTGTTGTTAAATCTATTAATGAATATTTTAAAATGTTTTTAACTTAATCTTGTTATAAAACATGATTAAATAACCATATTATATTGATGTTAAGAACTATAAACTCTTTCATCGTTATTAATTCTTGTTTTTAGTCATAAGTTAACAAAAAATAAGTAGTAATACACAATTTTTACCAACAACTTCTAAAAATTATTTATTTATAAAGTTGATTGTATTAAATATGATCGAATATATTAGAGTTATCCTGGAAAATATTTTAATAGATTAAAATCTATTCAAAATATGAGATATAAATTTATATTAGGAAGAAATTTTGCAATCATTGAAAGAAACTTCCTCTAGTGATATTGATCAATTTATAAAAAATCATAAGCATATATTTGTGTAGAAACATATGTTAGGGTAAATATAAATTAAGGTTTATGCAGAAAGTAATAGTCAATGACAATAATCAGATGTTTCGTATTGTTCTTTTTTCAAATGCCTACAACTACAGTACTTAAATTGAAGAATTTAATAAATTTACAAAGTAATATCTATAAGTTATGGGAAATGCCAATTGATTCAAAATCAACAAACATTTTTTTTTGCAGATTATTTACAAATTTTTAAATCATTTCACTTAGTTGTTTTAAATATAGTATTTTGCTACATATATTACAAAAAATCTCATTACAGATCACCATCTCTATACTAGCATATCTTGGTTTAACACCAATCCTGCCTAATAGGATAGTGGTGGCTATGGTTTTTAAGAGCCAAAGACACCAAAATGTGCAGGTGCTGAATTGAAGTTCAGACCCATATGACTATATAAGCTATTGAGCTTAGATTGAAAATATTATTGTGTTTTCAATTTCCATTATATTAGTTTTGTAATAAAAGTGGGGATTTAAGGTGGCTGCTGGAGGGTTACATTGAGTCTAAAATCTGGGTTGCAGTGCTCTCAGATCCAAGGCTCCTCACTGATGGTAGCCACACAAGCCAGAAACTTGTCTGGGATATTGGATGAGTGGGCACTAGTTGAGATTTTATGCAAAACTGGCATCCATTGATTACTCTGTTGCTGAGGTGGCACTACTGTATGGAGAGTTTTGCCTTTGTTAAGAAAATCTCATGATATAGTGAATATCACATGATCCTCACCACTTAATTATTGAGTTCTAATAAATAATGACTTTTTAATTGTTCTGTGGTAACCCTAATTATTGAAATCTTCATCTTGCAATGGGGCTAGTTACTTAGATTTATATATTACATTTTATTCCAATTGTTTTTACTTATAATTTAATTTTGTGATAACATATTAAATTTATTTTTTTACAAGCTATTGTTAGTTTTATTTAAAATATAAAGTTTATTATAAGATATATAAAATATCTATATATACAACAAAAAACATGAAAATAACAAATTTTCAATAAAAAAGAAAGCTTTTTCGATACATATAATTTGTATCCTTTTCAATATGTCTACTCACGATTACGTAAAACATACATATAGCGACATCTATTTATAATACAACCAACAAAAAACAATTATTGTCATCAATTATTTCATGAATACATACAATACAATATAAAAATAAAAAATATAAAAATATATAAAATATATTCCTTCATTAATTATAGTATATTCATATATACTCAAAAACACACAAAAAACACACAAAAAACATTAAAATATTAACATCCTTCTTATTTATCTATCCAATCATCTAATTTTAGCCAATTATTAGTCAAATTAATTGAACCCTATAAATGTTCATACAATTATTACTATTATTTTTAATATAACTAGTTTCATATACTTTTACGCCTATTAACATGGAAGTAATTTAATGCTAGTGTGTTTTTAGTACAATCTATTTTATGACCATATTCTAAATAATGTATAAACAAAGCAGATTTATCATCTCTCCTATTTATTGCAGCGTTATGTTCTTTAGCTCTTATTTCTAATTGTTTACTTGTATGTCCATAGTATACTTTTACAAATTCCACATATATTTTTATAAACCATACCTTTCTCATATTTTAAATCATCTAATATTTTATAGTTACCTATTAATTTATCTAAATCTTTACTGTTTTCCCAACCTATATTTGTATCTTTTTTTACACTATTTACATAATTTTTTTAATAATGCATTATATATTTTAGGATGATATGAAATTTTTATCCCATTTATTATCAGATTTATTATTTCTATTATATTTATTTTTATAAAAAATATTATCTATACATTACTTTTATAACCATACCTAATATGTAAATTTTAAAATTGCTCTTTATGTAATTTAGCTATATTTCCATATGTATTATATTTGTCGTTTTTAATTGTGAAATTTTTAATAACTGCTGCATTTTTTTGAATCCATGCTTGTTGTTGAATGGAAACAGCAATTATTTTCCTCATATTATCTTCCTTTATAAAATGAGTTTAATACACTTTTTTTAATATCATCTAAACTAAACTCTATGTCTAAATATTTTATTTTTTGTTTAATTTCTGAAATTGTAAATTTTATATTATATATATTTTTATTAAAATCATTATACATATTATTTATTATTCTTTATTGCCAATTATTAGAGTATCATCCACATAACTTGAAAATAATGTGTTATATCCATATTAATCAATTTATTTTTAACTATATTAATCTCTAACTCATCAATAAATATTGATGCAAAAATAGAACCACTAATTGCACAGCCCATCACCCATCCTTTATTTATATACCAATATTTATTATTATACTTAAAATATAAATTACTATGTATTAACATTAAACTTTCTTCAATTATTTTTACTATTTTCATATCTTTTAATTTTCCCATGTAATTTTAACTTTATTAATGTTTCAATACTTTTTATCCTTGGTATACTAGAGCAGGATACATTTTTGTTCAATGTCCATTACAAAAATACTATATCTATTTAATTGTATATTACCTAATTTATCTACTATATCATCTGTATTTTTAATACAATATTCACCATAACCTTAATTTCTCTACTAACCATTTATTTAAATAACTACTAGAATTTTTGAATATAAAATTACTAAAATTGAATAATAATCTAATGGGATTATTATCTTTGTGAGTTTTTATTTGTAGCAAAAATATAAGGATTCTCAAAAGGAGCGAAGGGCATAAAAATCTATATCTTTCCATATCGATAATATTATTATCCTTCATCTTTATCGAGAAACAATTTTATATATTTACTTTTTATACATCCAATGGGGTCCTTGTTTAAACCTCATAACCTTCTTTTTTTATCTCATAATCTATTTTATATATATATTCATCCTTATCTATAACCACAAATCTACAACCTTTATCCTCTTTACATATGACCAATATTTTCGTTAACACATATATCTTTTATCTCTTTAGTAATGCGTCTATAACTATAGGTTCTTTTTTGATCATTTTATATTATTATTATTATTATTATACAACTGATTGGCTACTACTCAATACAAATTCTTCCTTTTTATCCAAAGTGGATATATTTACCAAGTTCTATATCTGTTATAATTTTCTTTTTTATATCTTTATCCATAAATGGTATAAATCCAGGATTTTTACTCAATAACATATTTTGTTCATTTGAAAAGTTATAATTTGTTAAATTTATAAAATTGTTTAAAATTGTTTTATTATAATAGTTATACTATGATCAACATGTTCATTATTAATTATATTCAAAAAGAAGTTTTCCAATATTTCTGCATCATCCAATTCCATTTAGATTATATTTTACATATATTTTATTGTTCCATTTAAATCTGTAATTATATAAAAGATCCATAAAAATATCCCACATGTTTATTTTTTCCAATGACAATTTGACATGCCTTCTTAATCTTTTAAATTTATTTATATTATTTTTTTAAAATAATATATTTTTGATTAATAAAACCTATTAAAATATACATCTGTAGTTTTGTTACCAATTTTGGATTATTGCCAATCTTTTTATTACCTTTTATTCCAATAATACAAGATTTAGGAACCAGTTATATACTCTGCAGTTGTTCAAAAATGTCAATTGACCTTTTATTCTCTCTATATACAAACATAATCTTGTTAAATCCTTTAGTTTTTCTTTATTATATCCAAATTCAAATTTGTTTCCAGGTACCACAAAATACACATTTTGTTAAATATTTTAAATGATTCAAATTATAAAACAACAACAAGATATAAACACATCAATCCGGATAATAATAATTCATAGATACGCCATAACGTAATTTAATCGCAGTTACAATATAAGCAAGATCATTAAATTTAAAAAATATATATAATCCATATAAAAAGAATATAAAAATACTTCTTTATGTTGTTATTTTAAAATATAAAAAGTTTATTATAAGATATATAAAATATCTATATATACAACAAAAAACATGAAAATAACAAATTTTCAATAAAAAGCTTTTTCGATACATATAATTTGTATCCTTTTCCAATATGTCTACTCACGATTACCGTAAAACTATACATATAGCGACATCTATTTATAATACAACCAACAAAAAAACAATTATTATCATCAATTATTTCATGAATACATACAATACAATATAAAAAATAAACAAATATAAAAATATATAAAATATATTCCTTCATTAATTATAGTATATTCATATATACTCAAAAACACACAAAAAAACACACAAAACATTAAAATATTAACATCCTTCTTATTTATCTATCCAATCATCTAATTTTAGCCAATTATTAGTCAAATTAATTGAACCCTATAAATGTTCATACAATTATTACTATTATTTTTAATATAACTAGTTTCATATACTTTACAGCCTATCTAACATTTTTCAAGTAATTTAATGCTAGTATATTTTTAGTACAATCTATTTTATGACCATATTCTAAATAATGTATAAACAAAGCAGATTTATCATCTCTCCTATCTTTGCAGCATTATGTTCTTTAGCTCTTATTTCTAATTGTTTACTTGTATGTCCATAGTATACTCTTTTACAAATTCCACATATAATTTTATAAACCATACCTTTCTTATATTTTAAATCATCTAATATTTTATAGTTACCTATTAATTTATCTAAATCTTTACTGTTTGCCCAACCTCTATTTGTATCTTTTTTACCCCTATTTACATAATTTTTTAATAATGCATTATATATTTTAGGATGATATGAAATTTTTATCCATTTATTATCAGTTGTTATTTCTATTATATTTATTTTAAAAAGAAAGAAAATATTATCTATACATTTACTTTTATAACCATACTTAATATATAAATTTTTAAATTGCTCTTTATGTAATTTAGCTATGAAATTTCCATATGTATTATATTTGTCATTTAAAAAGAATATTTAAAAGAATATTTTTTAATAGATTATTGAAAACATATATTTGTTTAATCGTAAAAACATATATATTTGTTAATTTAAAAAAAAGGCATATTTGCATTAAAACATAGAATAGACTTGTTAAAATAGGAGAAAGTTGTATTTTATGAAAAAGAGATTTTTTGAAAACTGCCTAGAATACAGTAATTCCTATGCTAACCCACTTTATTTGTTTTTGAATCTGCACAGAAGTGACTAAAATTTATTGTTAGTAATGAAACTTGAATAATATACATTTTAAATAATACACACACACACATATATATATATAAGTGCAGACATTTTGGCATGTATTATAGAATATAACTTATCTTTACAAAATTTAAAATTAGACATCATATATAGATCAAACTATCATCAAAAATAACGAAAGAATTAGAATGGTGAAGACATTTATTTTAATATATACAGAACAGACATTTAAACATTTATATACATTATGCACATACCAAAGATAAAATTTAATTTAAGACTTTTATAATATTGAGACATCACTCTTTATCAAAAAAAAAATCATTAAACTTTTGTATCCTTCTTTATTTATTTATTTATTTGCGATTAAATGCATAAAAGATACATTATAAAAATGATTCTACATTTTTCAATTCAAAGTTATTATTTTTGCCTAGAAAATACAGCAATAACCATTTCTTCTGACATTTTAATAATAATATTTTATGTCTTATTAAATTTTGTTTTATTTATTTAATTATTTTTAAGTAAGAGTCTGCTGAATGCAGTTTTTGAAAACATGAATATGGTAGTAGACTATATTATACAATTTTTGTATTGGAAACATAATCTTTTCAAAAATAAATGAAAAGTGATAGGATATTGAAAATAATAGTAAAAAATAGCATTACTAATTTATAATTTATAGATTCATTAAAATTACTCTGATATTTGTTCCTAAGTACTCACTATTCAGCAAATTTTAACTGAAGGCTTTGAATTTTAAATGAATCTAAAAATTGAACATAATTTGATAGCCATTTGGAAAGATACAATTAGTAATTTTATTGTTAGCAAAACAGAATGCCATCAGATGAAACTTTTTAGTCTGTGGATTTCTTTGAGTTGCAACCAGTAGATTACTAAAATATCAATTGACTGTAGCTATTTTACAGATGGTCAATATTAGATCAAAGAAATTTTAGCTTTTTCTAAAACCAAGATTGATAGATATTATATCTAGAAACATAGAAAAAGTTCTAAAAAATATTTTTTAATAGTGCATAGTATATTATCACTATTATCTGGGGAGAATACTTTATCTAATCCAAAAAGTGAAATAGGAAGTTTTGGATTAAATTACTGTGTTGTGGAAGGCAAGAGTAAGCAATTATAATATTTTTAACATTACAACAAATAATAAATATTATTAATATTCAAATCACCTTTGATGATATAAAATATTGGATAAAATATAATTAACAAAAATTCATGCATCTAATGGATCTGGAAATTAATAGTTCAAAATCATATTATAAGGACACATATCCAGAAGAATAAGGATTAGTAAGTATAAATAATCTTATTGCTTATACGGTATATTTAATAATTAAATAAAATTATTAACTTTTAAAATAGAAATATTTATTATTAAAAAATATTAAAATTTCAAAAAATATAAATATTTTTAATAATTTCTAGGAAAATCACATTATTAAAAATCTGTTACATTAATAGAAAATCTATAAAATGCATATTAAAAAATTTTAATTTATAGTGGTTTAAAATCAGGAAAACAAACAAACTTAAATAGTATAAGTGCAAAATTTATGAAAGTTAATATGACTAATAAAAGAGTATAAATACAGAATTTATATTATAATTGGTTCAATAAACAAATAATTACTTACAAGCAATGAGTCTGAAAATTTATTATTAATCAAGAATTTATTACAAAATGAAATCTGATTTTCCAAGGAAGCCTTTGATTTCACATGCAGAGAGCATGATACTTTCAAGAACTGGTCTGTGAGAAATGTCATTTATTTACCACAATTTATAAATTTAAGATAAAATACAAAAAAAAAAAGTGCATACGTTTATAAATATAATGTATGCATAGATAAAATGGTGCAACTTGGAAAAAATACTTGAAATTTGTGTTATATACATATTAACATACATGCCATATACATACTAACATATATATTATATCTATGTTATTAAAGGTTTTCCCAAAAATGTTTAGAGTAATAGAATTATATACATATAAAACCTTCTGTTATTTATATTTTCAGTATCTCTGTAATATATATATATATATATTTACCATTTTCTAACAATATATATATATATATGTAACCAAAATATCTCGAGCCAGCCACGTTGCGCGCCAAAAGCTGTAACCAAAATCCCCGGGCGTCCACCCTGATGGCTCACAAAGTGGTAACCAACCTTCCATCACCCCTCCAACTACCCATCATCATGCCGTACTTGTTGCGGCACTATAAGTAGTAACCGTAAATTGTGTAATCTCAACTACGTAATGTAATTGCTTTCAAAATTTTAGCCTTGGTCACCTGATCAACTCTCATTGCACATTATCATCTATTAAGAGCTGTATCCAAAAGCATATAATACTATTTATTTTATGCACAAAAGACCACAATCAACATCTGGGGCAATTTACTACAGACAAAATTAATGAATTAACCCTAACTTTTTATAATTTATTTGATCGCAGCCAGAAGTTATGCGCGAAGACCTATCATAGTATTATTATAAAACATATTAAACAAATTATAAGTGCACAATTTTATCACCCTTAAACCTCAATTTGCGATTTTTATGGTATGCGGCCCTATAGCCGACCATACTTGCAAGATAGCGTAATTTGTGGAACCACATAAAAATTATGAAATTTTAAATCATCTATATGATTTTTAAGACGAATGCTAGTCCAGGTAAAGCTTTGCAATTAATAAACATGAATAATTGGGTTCTTTTATAATTTAATATATCATTGAGACTCTTATTGTATTGGCGAATGAAAATTTAAAAATGTTAAGTAAATATATTTAATCATGTCATTGTTGAATAAATCTGTTCTAGAGTTTAATAATTAATTTGTATTTTATACTAGAATCAACTACGCAAAGCCACAATGATGGAAAAGGTAAATGGGATTTTATTGTACTTTACCAATCATATACTACCAAAGAGGCAAAGCATCTTAATGTTTCCTCAAAATATTAATAAATTCTTAATCTCATGTAGACAATAATATGTAATTTCAATGTATGCTCTATAAATGTATGCTCTATACATGTACTCTCCAAAGTTTATAATTTCTGATGTTGTGGAATGACTCATAGCGGCACAGTAAGTTTAATTATAAATCAACTTTTTATTTACAAACTTTATGAACAATAAATAGTTAATTTCAATATTTTTAAAATAAAACATAAATAAACAAATAAAATAATTAAATGATGGTTCAATAGACTTTCTTCAATACATCTCACAGGTACAAGTATTTAAAAACCTAATCATGCCTATTTCAATCTAATATAATGAATATTGAGACCAATTATTAAAATTCAGCATTAACTTATGAGATATTGAACGTCATTTCCAGATTCAAAGAAATCCCTACTGCTATTACACCTATAATAATCCACTAATAAATAATATGATGTTTGATGTTTTAGCTATAATGTAATCGTTAATTAAAATGAAAATGTAAACTTACACTCCGGTGGATAGTAACTAACCAACAGTTAATTATCATGAAATGCTAGAATAGAATGTCCTGTTGCCATTTATCAATCTAACCGATTAAATTATTCTTACTATGAAGAAGATGATTTGGCAGATTAACTAAAATACTTTGCCCAACTTATATCCTTGAAGCAAACATATTCCTGTGGATGTATTCATCTACACGTAGGAATGAAATAATACTAAACGTGTTGCATATTTAACATCATCATAAAGTCATACGTATAATCACACAATTCCGCGGATTAACCACCAGCGCAGGAATGTGTGTAAAATACAAAATGGCAATTAAAATAATCTGCGGATTAACCACCAGCACAGATTAAAGCCTTTAACATACTAAAACAACCATTCATAATTTACTTCACATTAAAGTGCAAATCATCCCCCCTCAATTCTTCTGATTATTCAGAATACGCTGACACTTTAGCAAATGTGGGTTCTTGCTTAGTAAAATATTACAATAATCAGGACAACTAATGTACTACTTATCTTGCTTAAAATAAACATGTATAATATAATGTAAATAATATTGGCATGGGAATATAAATCTGGAAAGACTCACAAAATATCTCATAAAGGTTAAAGGTATATCTCATGAATTCATTAAGTACTGTTTTAAGCTTTCTCCATAGACGCTATTCTTTTGAATAAATATTTTATTCAACCTTTATTAATTTAAATCTAACAAATATAACTTATGAACTTCATATGCGAGTTCATATAACGATAAAATTAAATAAATGTATTATTCATTAACATATAACATTTAACGGTGTGTGTGTGTGATAAAACTAAATGTAAAGCATTTTATAGTTCAAATACATGAATTTTAGCAGATGTGTGTATCATAAATTGGATTGTATAGCATTTTATAATTCCTAATGTGATCCGTGGAATCCATGTACAATGTGTAGAATAATAAGTATATGAGGTAATAGCTATAACTGTAGTTAAATTCCATACATGCAATTCTATCCATTTTGATTAGTTATTAAAGCAATATTAGATTAACGATTTGCGTGGCTCTCCAAACATGAAACAATTTTAAAATAGGATACACAGAATTTAAATGAAAATGTTTTTCATAAAGTTATTAATCCCTACATCTCTCTATCAAAAGTGTTCCAAGTTTATCCTATCCATGCAAGTATTTATTTATCCATTGCATTAATCCAGGAATAACTAATTACAGCAATTAATTTATTCATTTTTAAATAGACGATACAATTATAAAAAAACTTTGATTAATTATTTGAAAAATGTTTATGATCCAAGCGTTAAACAAATTAATTAGCAAATATTAATGGCATTGTAAAGTTAAATATCAATCAATATTATATTTTATCAGAATTAAAAAACGGAAATATTAAATATTTTGATAGCTTTAACGCTTTACTTTATTTTAACTTAAACTTTTTCTTTTTTTTTTTTTTTTAAAAACAAATTTTCATTTTCATAAAACTTCTGTAATTAAAACACTGATTTAAATTTTCCAAATTGTAGAATAATAAATATTTCAAAACATACCAAATTCTTGTGTTTAATTCTTTCAAACTTAAACTGGGAAGCTCCGACATTTCAAAAAATGTAATATTGGAAACGCTACCGGTGATCTGATTCAGTTGGCCGACCGACTTGAAAAGATCTTTAAATTTAGTGATCCATCTTAATTAGATAACACTAAGTTATTTTATGTTTATAACAAATTTTGTGGTAATTTATTCACTTATTAATGGCTTCAAAATAAGCTCAGCAAATTTACACTATTTGCCTTGACCATTTCTGTTCTTCTTCCCCACCAAAAGACAAACTAACAGACGATATTCTCCTAGAAATTCGCGCTCTTTTCTTTTATTACATTGAGACGCCTACGTAATTATTGTATTTATTTAATAATTTATTTTAATTGAACAAATGGTTTTATTTTAATTCAATAGAAATAATAATTTAAGATTACTTTAAATAAATAAAAACAAAATATTATTTTTAATAATATTTTACCAAATTTTAATATGTTGTAAAATTTTAAAAAGTTAAACATTTTGATATAAGTTAGCATATGGAACGAAGCAAATTTAAATTTATTAAAATAATATAAGACAGTAATCTTTTCAAATGCGAATCAAACCAACCAAATCACCAAAAGAAGAAAGAGAAATTTTTATACTAGTAACATCAATTAATATATTTTATACTAAAATATATGGTTACAATATATATATATATATTACT
>JAQFVV010011554.1:0-12909 GCA_028023455.1 Epiperipatus broadwayi | reverse complement strand
GTTTTGTGTATGAACTCCAGTTTTTGAATTATCTAAGTTATATCTGTAGTTCACATGAAAAAGATAGTAACCGGGGTTAGGAAATTATAAAAAGAAAATCAAAAAGAAAAATTGAACACTATTCAATAGACTTGAATATTTTACAAGTAGAAATAATACAAAAATACTTGAATTAAGCAAAAGTGCATTTGAAATGAAGCTGTTGTCAGATAGAAATCTGAACAATAACTGAAAATATTGAAATATCAAAAAAAAAAAAGTCAACAATTTGATAAAGAGAAACACATTTTCATATAAAATTGGATAACATTACAATAATTATTTTGCTTAAATTTGACATGGTCACAAGATTACACATTTATTGTGGGTGTGAAAAGGTGTACCATCTTCCCTAAGTTGCAGGACTAATATGTAAGTACCCATTTTATTTTGTCTGCATGTGTGTTTATTCCTGTAGCTTAGAGAGATGATCTTGGAATGTTAGCATGGGTAGAATAGGTAAACAAGTCAATAATAGAGCCACAGAGATACTTATTGCCAATTTAGAAATGTACACAAAATTGGTATCCCACAATATATATGTAATTAAAAGTAAACATCTCCATAGGCTATTAATAAATAACTCGTTGTTGACAAAGTATTAAGTTTTATAATTGTTCCACCAATTTGTTATCTCTTTGAGAATTCAATCTCTCCTTTTTATTTGAAATATCTTAGTATAAAACTTCATTCATTTTTGCAACATTTTATTTTTATAGTATAACAATTGTACTATGCCACATATTGATAAACTTTTCATTATTTATTGCAACTATAAGCCTTCAAATGTTAGACATTGTAAAAATTATTATTTGAATTTTACAAAACAGGAAAGTAAATTACTAAATAGAGGTTTTAATTACAACAAATGACCCATTTCATAGTGGATATAATTTTGTCTATTCGGAAGTTTGTAGAATGGAATATTTATTATTTGAATCACATTTTTGAATTTCAAAACTAATTTAGATTTGACATTGGTAATGAATGAAAATATATTTCAAAATTCATAATTAAATTTATTTGTATTAAAATTATAATAGAAATTTATTTGCTTGTACTTGTAAAATCATTCTTATTAGCCATTAAGAACTGGTTCTACTTTGCTGTAATGAACTTTACATGATTTGTCTTTATAAAATAAATACTTTCAAATAATATCTAATTTCACTCACAAATGTTTTAAATTGAAAATAAGAGTTTTAAAAAATACTGTGTAAATAACATTACACATGTACACAAATTACTAATAAGTATTTTTTTCCAAAACAAGTAATCAGAAATTGTCTTTGTAACAAACAATCTACCAATGGAAAACTGTTATATCTCCTTGGGATCAAAACGGGAATGGTATGACTTTCTTTATACACAAATTATAATTATCTTTTCCTAAAAATCTGTATAATACTGACATCTTCAGGTAGTTTTTTTAAATAATAATCTTAAAATAATTTCTGTGGAATGGGGGCAATTATATATGGCAATTTACTGCTAAATTTAGCCACAAAATAATGAAGAAAATTCATAGTGATCACAATAACCTCACAATGTCAAAACATGTTAAAATATTTGATTTAGTAGCTACTCAATGATAACATGTTATAAACTTGTGATGTTTATAAATTTATTTTCACAACATTGATGAAAATATGGAATAAACTTAATATATCAATCAGATGAAAATAATGCATTAATATTTATTAAATTTGTACTCAGTTATACAATGATGAAGTTTAATCCTCACTTTAAATAAATAAGCTGATCTTGATAATTATAACCATTAAATTAGCACAATTCAATGTAAAACCTGATTTCCATTCAAGCTTTTACATATCACTCAATGTTGGCAAAGTATCAATAATATAACTATTTTTAAAACATTTAATATTCATATTTTTACTTTGACATCTTTGTTAAAAATATGTGATAAATTCAACATATTTCGGTTGTTTTCAATTAACAACTTCAATTTGATTACTAATAGAAGATCATTAAAAATGTGATTTATTTTTAATACTTCTTAAATTTGCAATTAATTTAATAATTATTATTATCATGTTTTTCCATCTCAATGTTATATTAAGTTGACTCTGTACTTCTATCAATGTTAGCTAGAGTAAGCTTATATTCATTTAGTGCTTAAAGAATATGTGGATCCATTGTATTTTTGACCATTTCTCAATAGACACATTATTTATTCATAGCTTAAGAGTAATGTGATTTATTATATTACTTTAAATATACGTATAAGGGTAGATAGATTGATAAATATTATCAATAGATAAATATATAAATTATTGAAAAATATAATCTTTGATAGATATATAAATATTTAAATGGATATACTACATAATAAAAATATATATTAGCAGATAAGTATTCAGAAAGGCATATCAACATGTAGGTAGTTAGATAAAGAGATAGATAAATCGATAGATAAATAGAGAAATAATTAAATGAGTAAATAATATATAAAGAGATAGGTAAGCCTGAGACAAATAATTGCATAGATAGATATAGATATAGATAGATACATAAATGGATAGATTGATAGATATAATGAGATTTATATGAAAAATGCAAATAGATGTCGTTAATGTGAAAGCAATAAAGAGATTGATAATGAAATCGATCAACAGATAAATGGACGAATCAATGAATTACAAATAATCAAACTCATTAGTCCATTAACGGACTTGTAGGAAAATACATAAAGAATTTGTTCAAATAATCGCGAAGAAAAATCTATTAAAGGTAGCAAGACAAACATTTACTTTAACTGTTAACATTAATAACTAATATCTGCATCCGAATATATATATATATATAAATTCATTATAAAGTAATAGTTTTTGTCCATAAATAATTTTTAATAGCTATATTAGCTAGACAATTTGCTATGATGTTGATTTATTTTACGAAAACAATAAAACTTTATTAAATCTCTTGTCTTCGATATAGTTACTAAAAACAAAACAAAAAAAGTTTAATTAATAAAATTTAATTTATTGATGTAATCATAATAATGCGCTTAAATTGAAAATTTCCAACAAAAGTAAGTCATAAATTTTAGATTATAAATCATAATTTAATTAACCGAAACTGAATTATCAAATACCGACAGTTATTTAACTTTAAGACAAGACCATGAAATTTGGATTATACCTCTATTACAGAAAGTTTATGACATTTAATATATTTACTTTTTTATCGTGAAATTTTAAAGTGATAATAGTTTTTATAATTGAGGACTCGCAAGATTTACTATCAAAACGGAAATCGTTTTAGCCTGATTATATGATACTATTGTCTCTTTTAAAAACTTATCTTCGAACAATGTTTATTATGTTTCTATATGTATACAAAAAAATCAGTTTGGATTCTTTTTTTTTAAATGATATTGTTTTAGTTTTAATTACAAGTATTTGGTTCCTTATAAACATTTTTTTTTCAAAAGTAAAATATGTTAAAGAATAAAATGCAAGGGTCTAATCATGTAATTCATTGAGTTAAAATTATTTAAAAAAAATTTAATTTCCGTTACAAAATTCATATAACAGCAGGTATATTTTTAATAAGAAAATTAATATTTTTTTTTTTTTTATTAAAATAGATAATGCAATTATTATGGGAGTTTTCTTTTTGCAGTTGTTTAGTGTTCCTTTGTTTTGTTTTTTATGCTTCCATCTTTTATTTCTTTCTCCCATAATCCTAATATGTAAATTTCATGATACATTACAAAAGTTTATTCATATTACATATTGTATTAACGCATTTACTATATTTATATTAATTTTTATATAAAAGATTCCTTATAAATAATGTAATTGTATTTATTTTTCCTCAAATACTATTAATAACAAAAAATGTTTTAATAACTAAATGAATTAGCAGACTATCATAATATAAACTGTTAAAGAAATATCGAATTTGTATAGTAAGATAAGAAAATATGTTTAAAAATTATAGAATATTTTTCGTTTTTATAGATTATAATATAAACGAAGAATATAGAGAATCATTGTATCCAATTCATAACAAATATTAATGCTTATATATATATAATTTTAATGGTAAATACAATATTCATAGTTTAAATTTTTTGTAGCGCTTGGTAATCCTCGTGTCAGCTCTAATCGGAATTTAAACTATAATACTGTATTTACCGTTAATATATATATATATATATATATATATTGTATAATGGGTACTGTATTATATATATGAATAAAGCAAATTACAAAAAGGTATTGTTAAAATCATAACAAAATGTTTGAATAATGCTGATTTGATGATAAAATAATGAGTTTAGACAATTTATTTAGATGGATATTTTGCAATAATGCAACCATGGTAATAATAGAAGTAATAATAATAATAGCAGTATTAATGATAATAATAATAATGATGATGATGATAATAATAATAATAATAATAATAATAATAATAATAATAATAATAATAATAATAATAATGATGATGATGATGATGATAATAATAATAATAATAATAATAATAATAATAATAATAATAATAATAATAATAATAATAATAATAATAATAATAATAATAATATTTTTAAGTTGCTGCTATCATCAAACAAAAATACAACAATAAAATTATATAGTACAATAAATATAGAAATTAACAAGTACAGTTTTAAATCGAGCTAAATAAAACACCCATCTTTATAATAAGTATTCCTCTAACAAAAGTGCTTTCAATCTTTCAATTCTTACCTATGCTAACACTTCTAAAAGTTTTTCTAATAATAAATTTATCAGATTTTAATCAAAATTGACAATAATATGACATCATTGAAAATAAAAAAATCAATCTACAAACCTTTGATTTCACCGTTCAACTATCAATGACATTATAAAAACTGGATTTACTAGCACAATCTCCTAATTTAAAATTAACCTTTAGTCAACAACAAACTTGATCTGTTTACAAAGTGGATTATATTTTAGAGCATTTTAATTTAATTACACAATAAATATCTTTTTGACTTAATTTTTTTTTTCAAAAAATCAACAATACTTATTATAACTGATGCAAACACTTCATTATACAGATTTCAAAAAAGATATCTTATATGAAACATTAAGTACATACAACCTATAAGATAAGTCTTTCAAATTGCAGAATATTCTAATCCAAGGTTGATTGCCATTGAATTTCATAAGGAAGAGCAAAATGAGATTACAAAAGCGATTAAAATACTGGGGGACATGTTCTAATCAAAGTATTTCTACACAAAGAATTTTATCACTGGTTTACTACAAATACATATTTTATTTAGAATATTGATGATTTCCATAGACTGATAGAACCATTTTGAGTAGTCATGGTTTTTTAGCCAGCCTATTTAAAAGATACTACTGTTCCAATGTATGTCAATGTTTTTGAATTCAAAGTCAAGCTACATCAAAACATACACCCTTATAATATTCCTACTTTTAATCATGGATTAAGAAGTTATGCTACTACTAATGATTCATGGATTCAATTTTTAATGTTTTCAATGAAATCAAAAGGCCATACAATAAATACCTACCCAAATTACTTTGTCCACACATGATATGATTGCAACTGTCTAACACCAATGTACCAAATTAATAGAACATACCCAAAATGCTCAAAACACAACAAACACATAGCTATCGGATAATGGAGCAGAAACATCAATTACCTGTATAGATCCTGGTATATATTCTGATATGTTATTCAATATAACTAAAAAATAATTCAACAATTATCTAACAAAGAAAGTCTAACAATTAGGCATACAATGGTTATCAAACAAGTAACAAAACTCAATCTATAGAACAAGAATTGACTTGATGAATAGTGATGATTTTTCCACTATACATAAAGATAAAAACAACAATCAAACTAAGAATGATACACAAATTCTAACACTTAATAAGACATCATTTGATATCATGGGCTCATTAATATCTTTTTCAAGTGTTCCAACAATTTCTACAAATGAAAAACATAATTCCAAATGCAGCCTGATTGCCCACTTCATAAAAAGTGAGATAGAAAGAAGGCTTTCTAATATGGAAGAATACAAAGAAGACTTCTTTATCTGTAATGGACTTTAAAACAAAGTTAAGACCATTACAAATATTACTCATGAAACAGAACATGCACTCTCTTTACAAGAAGATCAAACTATTGTTGAAGATATAATATCAGTGTTTTATTCTTCAGTTAACAAAATAATATCATTAATATAAATCCAAATACAAATGTAACAGAAGTGGATAATGCTAATTTACCCATGACAATCAAGTTAATTATTTTAAAAAAAAACATTCCTTTTTAATTATCCCAGACTAACCCAAAATGAAAATAAAAATTGAATCATTTAATATTAAGTGGCTAACTTACCCTTAACAAATTATAAATGGTTTGACATTATTCAATACCATATTTAGACCTACTTGAAACAAAACTGTATAGTGACTTACAAACTGATCCATCTAAATTTCTGCACATCATAGGTTTCCAACCTTTTCCAAATCACCCACTCACTATCAGCAGGAACTGACTTAATTATAGCCAGGTATTTTGTGTTCAAATCTTTCAAAATATGTATATTGAACCACATATGTTAATAATCACTTTAAATCCTTCAGCAATAATTCAAAATATTAGCCTTTGTTTACATTCCTCCACGCCTATACACTATAAATAGACAAATACCAGCATCTCAGTCATCTCATATATGGATTATATATCAATATTTCTACAAATCAATAAGCAAATTCCTAAATTACAAGAAAATCCTGGATAATTCACCATTAACTATAGAGTACAATTACATGGATAAACCTTGAGCTTGGTAATAAACACAGGAAAAACACATAAACAGCACTCCAATGGAATCCAACATCTATTCTTCAATTTCTATTCTAAGTAATTTAGCAATGAAGCCTAATACATCAAAAACTTTATGACAAAAGTAAAAGCCTAATAAAATCACTTTTTATTTCATACCTATATCTCTATTCAAAAAATTTCTGTAGTCAAACTTCTGGTTATAATGAAAATTTTATATATTTTTTTCAATATTAATATATACAAAAACTTTTATTAGAAAAATATATTCTTAATTAAGAAGCTAGTTTGGGGAAATTGTACAGCAGCTATTCCACTCAATCGATCACAACAACCTCTAAATTTCACTTGTTTTTGATTACATATCATTAATACATTCAAAATAAAAAATACATTAAACCACTTCATTTCATATAACAAATTATTCCCACATATAATATAAACAATAAAAAGTATGCCCCACTGACAAACCACTACTCAAACCCTGAGAAAATCTCATTATACAACTTAACACAATTCCTAACTTTAATGTTCTCCCTTCCATTCCAAAATATAAATATTGGAAAAAGTTTACCCTTATTTAAATCTTTATGTCAAATCATGAAAAGAAAACTAATACTTAATATAAACAACAAACAACTGATAAACAATTTGAATTCTCATCACTCAAACCTAAGTACTTGGATTTTTTTACAAAAGTAAATATAGAATTCATACCTGCACTTTACTTTTATAGACCCAGAAAACAGTACAAGAATGTTAATGAATGATGGTGACCATGAAACTCACTATCATCTTTTTCTTTAAATGAGGGCCTTAAGAAAATATACAGAAAAGCAATACCAAATTTTTTTTAACAATCCAAATATAATATTAACACTCTGTTCCAGACAGATAAACAAGAAATATATACAAACATTCATGCTTAGCATATTCAAGTTTATGTTCTTTAGTGCACCAGATGCATATTCACATAAGAATGCAATTCCTTTGAGAACCCCATTCACCATCTGGAATAAACTGAAAACATTTAAGAAAAAGATACAAAAAACATTTATCCCACAATAATTTTTGAAAACACCTCTGTCTCTAATGCAACAAGATCTGAAACCATAATAAGATATAACTATTTCTCTGAAACTGAATGCAACTAAATGTTAAAAACCTCAAGATTTAGACATGTTTTTCTTTTCCTTTCTCTTCTTCTTTTTTATTCATATAGTTTTTTCCTCCTTAATAAACATTAAAATTACTTTATATAAATGATGATGCATAAAACAATAATGTGAAGCCCATTTCTTAATCTGTGCTCTGGTAATCTGTCAAAAATTCTTTTTCATTATTAAGTCTATGTTTAATTTTTTTAAACCTGATGTAAGAGATTCTTATAACGCAATAAAAGCCTTTAAAACATAATAATAATAATAATAATAATAATAATAATAATAATAATAATAATAATAATATTTATTATTATTATTATTATTATTATTATTATTATTATTATTATTATTATTATTATTATTATTTAAATGCAAAATCACAGACTTACATTTAATTACAAGAGTCAATATATTTTAGAATATTACTGAATTGTTTGATTTATATTAAAATGATTAATTACAAGAAACTGAAACAGATTAAATAATGAAGAGACTTAATAAAAATAACTGTGACCATGTCAGATAATGTGACTTGTTGAGTAACAATTTTGGGAAAAAAACGCTAGATCTTTAACTGACATTTGGATTGTATTCAAATATAAAAGTATTCACAAATTTGTTTGAAAATTGACTGAATGATATAACACTTTGTATTATTATTGCAAATATAATCATGTTAAATCCTGACACATGAAAGATTGACCATTAATATTTTCAACATAATAATGAAAATATCTCACTCAAAATCTTTGTGAGATTAAGTTAATTTTGGAAGTATTAATAAAGTTATCATAATTCTAAGCACATTTCATTTTCAGAAAATGAAGTAAATGGATGTGTAAGCTATTTAAACATTTGGACATATGGTTGAGATAACATTAGGAGCCAAAATTATAAATATTATTCATAATGAAATTGTAATCACTCTCATATATAATTCTTCTAAAGATTTTTAAATCATCTGTACAGCAGAAAAAATAAAAAAAAGTAGAAAATATTAAAAAAAAATATTCTATAAATATTAAATTGAAAATGTAACAAAATACTATCTTGAAGAAGAATGAAAAACAATAATATATCTTATTTTGGACTTTTATCATTAAATTTAACATATATCATACTGCCACTAAAAAAAATTCAATAGAACTGATAAGTCAAGATGAAAACATATTTAGCTATAATTTAATAAGAAGACTGATAAACTCAACTTTATTATAAGCATTATAGAAATCAATGTAAATGACCTAATATCGACTGGAATAAAAACATTTGTGCCCATTGATTTATTTTATATAAATGTTACATATGACAAAATTTGATTCTACTAGTGTCATCAATAATATTGTTATACACACATATCTAAGAAAATGCAAGTAAATCTAAGCATTTCGGAAGGCTATGACTTAAAATTATTCTATATAAAGCTGAAGAAAGAAATCAAGAATAGAATTAATCCATCTTATTCATAATTGTATTGATGTTTACACCCTTGTCAACAAAGTTACATTGAAGCAACTAAGAATAGGTGAATTTATTGTATTATTGATTCCTTTGTTCAACATTTAGAGTGGCAACAAAGGTATGCTTATAAAGAAAGTGACTAAAAACATGTGGATTTATTCTATTCTTGATGTCTTTGTTCAACAATGGGAGTGCTTTAAGTCATAGCCTGGGAAAAGTGATTAAAAACCCTCACTTTACATTTACCTTTGAGTTATGTTTACTTTTTAAAAAACAAACAAATACATATCTATAGTTTACCAAACAGTAATTGGCATAAACTTAATAACATTAGTTTGAAAGCCAATTTTAAAAGTTATTATTACTGGATCTTTTTTGAGTATGGTAGAAAAAGTATAAATACTTATGGGTAAATGGAAAAATGCACTAATTTTTTATGATACCTTTGTAAATGAAGGGTGGACCTTATAATGTCACAAATTAAAATAATTTTACATCATTTATGGCTGAAATAAAATTATTAATTGTGAAATCATCCATTAAATAATAAATAAAATAATATGATGAACAATATTTTTAAAAAATAACACATAGGTTTCATCTAAAACTCAATTAAATTACTAGAGAAGTCATCAGCAATTGAGATAGTAACAAAATTTACCTGACTCTATTTTCTACCTATCACAGAATTATTAGCAATCAATATTCACTTACTATCTTTTAGATCATATTTTGTAAGTACTCATTTGAGAGAGAAAGAAATGATAATTTATACCAACTGATGAGTGTGGTTCAGCATGAAATATGTATATTTGCTATCATTTATTTTTCACAATTGCATAGTGATGTTTATTGGTTGTTTGAGATAGATTGAATAGTTAAAGGAAGCTTGAAAATCTGGATTCAAATAATTTATATATATCTACATATTGTACCTACTCCAATGAGAGTTGTACATTAGTGTATAAAAAAGGAAATATATTAATCTTATTTTTTCATTTGATTTGATTTATGGATAATAGAGGTGTTAAATTAAAAAGGTTAACTAAGTAACTATGGTAACCATAATATTAAAATAATACTCATATTTATTATTAATAATATTATCAAATTAAAAATGGTTGTAATCAATTTTAAAAGAAAATAAGTGAATCATAAAAGGGATCACTTTAATAAAATTATTATTATTACATGTTTCAACTTTAATTATTACATTCACCATACTAATTTTATTTATTACAAAATCAAACATTTTATATTTTATATATGTTATAGTTATTTTGTTTATTGGAATATGTTAAAGTTATATTTTAAAAATATCTGTGTTATTATGATGTATAGAAATTGTCATAGTAAGTATTATTTGTTTTTAGCTGAAATTAAAATAATATTGAAATTGTAAAACAATTTTTTATTGTATCAAATGTTTGCTAAAAGTTTTTCATTTTTCTTTATTAAATAAAAAAATACTTTTATATGACAGTTTAACAACTAAATTCAATTGAATTGTTATCATAGTAATGTTGATGTCAGTCAAAAATAGTTTATAAATACAATTAAACCACTTTAACTCACAGCCTCTATCTTTAGTCATGGTCTAGAATGGATTTTTAAATTTGTCTTTAGAAATTTATTTTACTTTTAAAAGTAAATAATTACTAAAATATAATGGAAGATTAAATTTTAAACAGGTTGGCCATTTAGTTTAGGGCAGTTTGTTGATAAAATTTCAAGAGAAAGAATGAAATGTATTATAAAAAAAGAAAGTACTATCAAAATTAATTTTTATTCTGCATAGGCTATAAAATATTTGGTTATTAAAATTTGGTATTTTATTTATATATATTAAAAATGAATACAACTATCATTATGTCTATATGGATACCATATTTTTGATTAAGAGATTTTACAAGATCAATGCATCTAATTTCTATGTGATATTAAGCAATTGAAATTTCACCTTATTAATTTGAAAAAATGTTAGCATTGATTATTTGCCTAGATTGCAAATAACTTTGTCACTGAAATAATATTTTTTTATATCATTAACAAACAAAAAAAAATAATACCTGTGGAATGCATAACTTCTATCAACTATTAACTGTTATTTTTTAAAGGTTAGATATAGCTATACTTGAAAAAATATTGGAATTTTAAGAAAATATAAAAATAGTAATTGAATTCAAATCCTTGATTATTACTATCACGCTTGTCTCTTTCTCTATCTTAAGAAGAATGCTTTTGTTTTGCATTTAGATCACAAACAAAGTACGAAAGCTGTAATGGAAGATAGTCAGTAAAAATCAAGAATAAAACTTTTGATTTAGATTATGTGTTATATATAATTTTTTTATTTTAAAAAAAATAATAATGTTTGATTTATCTTTATTTTAAATATAAAATTTATTAGTAAATAAAAATAATGAATGGTGATACCTTTAACAAGCTTTAGTGATAATGTTGGTAAAATAAAGCATTTATAAATCTCTATCTAAAAATATTCCCCAATACTCAGACCACTGTGTCTATGTTTTGAAATTTCTCAGAGAGGTGCTAGGGTGATTTCAGAATCTAGATTTAAAATTCCAATCCTAAGCAAGCATTTATTTAAAAAGATAAATATTAAGTAAAAAATCTGAAATTTTTCAGACACATATATATCTTCAAACTCAGCTATATAATTTCAATTGCTATATAAATTACAGATCTTCAGCCAAACAATATATTAATAATTTCTAGATAGACATGTTTAAATGCTTTCTTTTGCAGCATTTATCAATAAAGTCTGTCAGAGCAATTAGTCCCACACATTATTTTTATATACAGGTTTAAAAAGTTAGATCATTTGAGATATGACTTTATTTTTACTTACTATTTATTGTTTTGCTTTTAGATCTTAAGTGATGTAATATTGCTAAGGCTATTAATACCTGGTTTGGATGAAGATTTCTTTGTGCCCCATATAGCTACTTACATAAGATAGCTAGATTTGAAGACATATGGGCATTTGAAAATTTCAGATTATCTACTTAATAATTAACTTTTAGATAAAAGTAGTTTAGAGTTGGTATTTTTAGATCTAGTTTCTGAAATCATCCTAGCGTTCATTAATTGATGATTGTCAAAGCATGAAACCAGCTGTCTGAGAATGGGGAGGTTAATTTAGACAGAGATTTTTAAATGCTTTATTTTAAATCATTTATCAATAAAGCTTGATCACTCATTTTTATTTACAAGCATAAAAAATTAGGTCATGTGATATATGACGCTATTTTATTTACTCTTTATGAATAAACAATGAGTGTATTTAGGGGATGATTGATGAACTGTCTACAATAATAAAAGATTGGAGAAATTATTTTTTTTAAAAGTTTAAAACTTTATCTGATGATAT
>JAQFVV010011553.1:0-12931 GCA_028023455.1 Epiperipatus broadwayi | reverse complement strand
AAATAAAATTGAAAGAATATATGCTATAACACAATACTATATGCATATCAATTTTTAGACATATATTTTGTACTAATTGTATAATTTATCTCAGAATCATCATTAAATTAGAGTGAAGGATCTCAATATATATAATAAATACTGTAGTAGCAATATAGTGCATTAATAAATAAAATAAACATTTCATTAGGTATTTATTATTCTAGACCATTTAAGTTGGAATGTATCTTATATTGTTTTCTAGACTTTAATATGCAATCATTGAAAACATAATGGTAATTTCTCCATGTATTAAGATATATAATGTTCTCAGTCCTGATCATCAGATAATCATCAGTAAAAACTGATAAGGTAGTGCAGGAGTCCCCAACCTTTTTGCACTTAAGAGCACATTTTATAATACCGCCAGCTGGCGGGCACCATTTATTTTTTCAATGTAAATTTATAATTGGATATTGTTAATAATACACCTAATGTACAAAAAAATATTTATTTCAAAAATAAAATTTTAATGTATAATTAACGTTTATATTTTTATATAAATTACTAAATTATATATAATATTACAAGTCAATGCGATCTTTGGCGTTTCATCATTGGCAATTGCTTCATAATTAGAGGAGTATGATGATATTCCTGCTCGTAAGCAATCATCAAGATGTTTGTCACTCTGTCAAGATAGACTCTTTTACACTGTAAAAGTATAGTATGCCCTACAATTTGATTACAATACAACAATTTTGTCAACCATTGGTGGTCGAAATGGCTGCTTTACAAGCATTTGTCCCGGGTTAACGGGTTCGCTTCCCAGCTGATGCTCTATGACACATGACAAAAAAAATACAATAATTTATAAGAAATTTTAAAAATTAAATTTATTTGTATCAGATAAATAATTTTTTATCATGTTCGAGTAGCGGCGGGCACACATAAAATGGTCTTCGGGCACCATGGTGCCTGCAGGCATAGGGTTGGGGACCCCTGAGGTAGCAAATCACATGATCTAATATATATATTAATAGAATTAGTAAATAATTGATTAAATAAAGCATTAAAAACTACTAATATGTGAGATTTTATAGCCATTTATTATATATTATATAAGTAATGCATTAAAAATGATAGAATATGATCTCCCTTTATAAAAGCATATTTCGCTACTCTTCTTTCATGTTTATTTCTATGTTAATCAATGTGAAACATTTAGTCATGGTTTTTTATACTACTGTTGTATGATGAATTATATTGGAGATTTCTGTTTACTTCTGGTGAAAAAATAAAGTATATTTATAAATCATTGTTGCTGCTGTACTTTATACATTGAATGCTTCTGTTGAAATAATAATAAATGCATTAGTTTTTCATTCTTGATGTTAGAAATTAACATAGATTGTGCAAAGACCAATTTATAGATATCAATTGTGCAAAATGATGTCATTTGCTAACACTATATTCAAGAAACTAGAGGGATTTGAACTTAGGATTTTTCAATCTATATTCATTGCCCATTTCATCTCAAATGTATGACACACATGACCACATGTAGGTCTTGTAGAACCAGCACTCATTAATTGGGCCAGATCATAATCTCTCACACATATGTGCAATCAATGTTCAGTTTATATTAAGATAGCAATTCCTTAAACTTTAATGGGAAGTCTTCAATCTTCTTACCCCTTCTATTCAACCATCCACTTCATTAGAATCTAATGATAGAAAGCATACCCATGTTAACATTATGTCAATCTAATCCCTCATATTATCAAATCTATGAAGGGTTTTGAGAATTCTTTTATTGATTTTTCAATGAAATGGACAGTTGAATAGTTGGAGGGATAAGAAGATTGAAGCCTGTCTATTAAAGTTTAAGAAATTCCTATCTTAATATAAACCAATAACTTATTGTATATATGTGTGGAAGACTATGGCCTAGCCCAACTGGTGAGTGTTTGTTTTGTACAAAATGCATGTATTGAAGATCATCTATGTTTTTCACATGTATATGGTAATGTGTTGGTTATTTAAGATGGAGTGAAGGACAAATATAGATTGAAAAATTCTAAGTTCAAATATCTCTAGTTACTTATTGTAACCAGGTACCCCATCCATGAGAATCACACATATGTATGACATATGCGTCTTTACGTAATAAGAATGTAGTAGTTTCTTTTTTCTCTCTCTTATTAAAATTATAACACAAATATATATAAATAATTCTGCGCGGTACTCATTTCTTTCCCAGCATATTTATGGATGTCACTTCTGACTCCAAGTGCCAATCTTATCTACAGGTAAATAAGAATTATGCTGGGAGAGATCGAGTATTAATTTTGAATAGATAGAACTCCTACCTCTGGCTAGCTCGCTCAGAGCAGGTGGTTATTAACCATGGAAAAGATATGGGGGGAATAAATGCGCGCATAGATACCTGAACGATTCTTTCAATATATTATTTTTACTACCACTTTCTATCTCTCAGAGATAATCTAACTTTAAAGAAGTCAATACAGAAATGCATACATTCGTACTTAAAACAAATATTTAATAATCATTACTGAAAAAAAAAACAATATCCCATAATAATTATTTACTGGCTTGTGCTCAATATTTAAATATAATGCATGCAAATACATATACTGCATAGATACATAAATATAATGAAAATCAGATAACACAAAAACAAATGAAATAATTCATTATTTAGTTCATTCATCCCTATAACTACGTTTGATGATATATCAAAGATTTCCTTTTTTTTCTTTTAGCCTTTACACTTTAATATTATCATTATTGGAAATAAGTTAGTACACCTTTACCCCGCTTAGCGATTGTCTACTTAGCGATATTTCACAATAGCGATCATCATCAATTTGTACCCACTACTTCGATGTGCAATCGATTATTCGCTATAACGATCGGGAAAAATTCAAAAAAAAAAATTTGTTGGCAGCCATCTTGAATTTTGCATCACTGATGACATCAGAGATAGCTATATTATATCCAAAAACAAAAGTATATTATTGTAATATGTATACAGGTAATGACTTTGCTGTAATTCTATACACATACAATATTTTATTCATAAAACCCTTAAAATATCTATAATTACTTTATCTATAATACATCGTACATAATAAATAACACAGCAAATGTTCATCCACTTTTTCTTTTAAAATACGTAATATCAACAAATTAAAAATCAATAATATCAACAAATTAAAAATCCTTCTGATTTTTCTTTTCAAAAACATTATTTTCTTATCTCAATACTGAACATATACAGTTTATATAATACAAAAATACCATCATCACAAACTTTCAGGAAAACACTAAATATGAATATTAAGCTGCGTGTGTGTGTTTCTGAAATGCGATATATTAATTTTAGAAAACCTGGATAATTATGTAAAAATAGTTGTTGATTTCGTAACTTCGTTAATCAGAAGAAAAACAACATTTTAAAACGATGTCGAATTAGAAAAGTTTTAAAAAAAAAGATTGCATTTAATTAAAAATCTTTTTACTCGAACTGGGGGGGCATTATTACATTACTAAAAATATACTGTAAGAAAAATAAACCTACCTGTATGTTTTAGAAAATTAGAAGTTAGATTTTTTACTTTGAAAATAAGTTGATTTTTTTTTCTATATGTTCAATTAAATAATTAATAATTAAACATTGTTTTTTAATTTGAATAATTTCACATAAGTAATAAAATAAATGTATAGTTTTAATATATACTGTAATACAATTTTTTTAAAAAAAGCACTTCAGTATAGATTTTTTTTCATTACGATGAAAAACTTCCGTAGAAGAATATAAAAACTTTTAAATTCAAATTTAGTTTTATTGCTGTTCTGTACTTTTTAAAGTGAAAATATGCATTTTTTTTCCTAGTGATATAAAACTTTTGTTTTTAGATACCGTATTTAGTCATCATTTTCATGAAAAAATCAAGAAAATCTTTGAGCTTGGAAATCAATGTGAATATTTTACGTCACTGGAACCGACCAATTTTTTTCCCATAGACCCCCATTATAATTATGTCTTTTGTCTACGATATTCTTGCTTAATGATGAGTTTTGGAGGACCAATTGCCATCACTAAGCAGGGTAAAGGTGTATTTACAAAGTGAATAGCGCTTAATGAATTGTTCGTATTACCTGTATTTCTCCCCGGGGGTGTCGATGAATAGCAATGTTTGTTTGCTTGATACTGAGATGTGGTGAATAAGTGCTCTTTGGTAAGTGTCTCTTCATCTGTTCCTTAATGCAAGATCAGTGAAGTTCAGTGAAGGTCATTCTGCCTATGGTCTAGAAAAGGCTTCATTCCTCTGTAGACAGCAACTATAATACCTCCATAGGATAGCTGGACTAGCCCGGCCCATTTTGGTCCTTATCCCAGCTGATTCATGATGGATAATTATATATAATTTTTAAGCTGATATTTTTGGGATCCTGCTAGTAGAAACAATCTTTTTAGAATCCCTACTAAAGTCCCACTCTAAAAACTCGTTAATTAATCCTCATTGTTCTTTTTTTTCTTTTCTTTCAAATGAAACCACGTGGTCTTCTTAGGTTTGCAAAAACCTTTTAGCAACTTTTTTTTATGTTTAAGAATTTCAATTAACACCTCGAAAATCCACATTTGACCATTCATTTTTTCGTAACATTTTTCTTTTAATTAAAATAAATCTTATCTGTCAAGATAGCAATCTATACATTTTTGATTCTTTTCTTACATTTAACATATCTTTTTGCCAATCCATATACATTTTTGATTCTTTTCTTACATTTAACATATCTTTTTGCCAATCCTGTACTCCGTCTTCCATCTTGAAAATAAATTTTGCTTTGCTATTTTTCTTTTTTTTAGTTAATTCATTACACTTATTCATCCATACAGCCATATAACTACATGCATTTTTAGACAAATACGAGAGCACAAACCATATAACCCCCCTCTCCCCTTTGTTTTAATCTATTTCTATTTCCCCCATTTAACAACATACACACACACACACAAACAAAAAAAAATAATCGAATTTAATATCAGTTTTGATTAAATATATATGCGTGCCCATATCCTACCATACTTTAGAACAGGGTTTAAACCCAGCACTGTTATATTATATACGAAGCATTCAGAACAGTGGATGAATAGTTTAATGAGTTGGTTAATATTCTTAAATCAAAAAGTTTATTTCTAAAGAGAATTTTATTTTGTTCCAAAGTTATTTATATTATTGTAAGATATGTTTTTAATAAACTTAAAATATATTTTATTTATATAATTGTACTTTTTTAGAAAGATTTAAACTTGGATCACAGACTTACACTATGATAAGCCATTTTAAAAAATATAGATTTGTTGTTTTAATTATACCAAAATTAATTTGAATAATAATTAGCGAAAAATAAATTTATTTTGTTGCAAATTCTATTTAAACTGAATGACACATATGGGAATAAATAAATTGCAATGTTGATCTTTATTTAACTTGTATGTGATCTGGGTTACTGCCATGTGATCTTATATGTAAAGAATATAAAAAAATGTATGTACAGTATATATAATTAACATCATTAGTTGCTCTGAAGATCAATGACATTTGATGCTAAAAGTGAGTTTTGTTTCTGAAACCTTTAGTTTTATTTTTGTTTACCACTTTTCTTTTGTATTATACTATGCAAAACAAAATTTATTGCATTGCTAGTAGAATAAAATATGTAACAATTAAGGACCTAAAGTAACAATTCAAATTTTGATTCAAAAACTTTTAGTTCTTCAGACTTTTTTTTCTGTCCCTGTGCTAATCTGAGCAGAATATTGCAATTAACTTGTAAAATATATTTCAAGAATTGTTTTAGGTTGGTTATGCATGTGTACAATGACATGTTTAGTATGGACATGATATTTAAATCTTATAAGGAAAGGCACTATTCTGCTCTAAACTTTTTAAATATGATAGACTTAGTTATCAATTAATTACAAATTTAATATTTATTTTTGCAAAACAATAGATAAAATGTTATGACGCTATTAAAATCCGATTGCAGATAAAACTTCCTTTTCTTATTGTTGTGATCGTCGAGCGTCAGTTGATCGTTGTTCCAAGAGTCATTGTGTACGTCGTAGCTTTTGTTTCAATTGTGCGCATGCCAATCATCATTCCAAGAGTCATTGTGGATGTAAGAGGTCTCCTATCTTCCCACCATCGATCGTCATTCCAAGAGTTGTTGTGAACGTCGAGAGTCGTCAACGTCGTAGTTTTTAATACAACAGTACTTAAATTCCTTACTAAATTTACCATATTAATTTCTGATTTTAAATTTGAAGCATATTGCTTTTACTTGTTATATATACATGTATAGCATAACCTTTAATCTTGAACTTCTTTTTTCTTTTAAAAATAGTCAGTATAAACAATATTCATCAAAATATAAAATCACAAACCAATTTTCTTTAAAAAACTTGTTTTTTATTATTATGACTATATGAATTTTAATTTCAAGAGCAACGTTTCGACTATTTACTTCCTTATAGTCTTTTTCAAGCCACTAAAATATACAAAAAATAATAAAACAAATAAAATAAAACATTATATAATCATTAAACTCTACATATATTTCAAATCTTCTCAAAATAAAAAATTCTTTTTTAAAAAAAATCTTTTTTTCCCTTTAAAGACATAAATTTAATATAAAACATTAGAACATTACCTTCCTCTATTTAAAACAACCTACAATTTAAACTTCTATTTAAAACACTCTGTTTAAATTATATTTAGATAAAATACCTCAAAACCAGTCCCATCACCCACAACAATCAATTAGTTTTTTTTTTTTTTCTTTTATTCCTATATTGTTTAAATTCCCTACTATAAAAAATTTTTCCTTTTTTAAACTTACTTTATAATTAATTATTGTTTCTAAAAGTTCTATTTTTTTGCAAATGATGTGACTAGTTTTTATTTTTTATAAAATCAATTAGTTTTTTATTCATATATGGTTTAAATTCCTTAATATAAAAATTTTCCTTTAAAAATCTTTCTTTATAATTAATTACTGTTTCTAAAAGTTCTATTTTGTAATTGATGTGACCAGATTTACATTTATGAAAAAAATTGCAGATTTTTTATCAGATAAATGTTGTTTTAATCTTGTTCTTAACTTATTTTTTGTATTTCCAATATAAGAAACACTTTTACCAACATTCCAGCAGTCTAAACATTTTATCATATATACACCTTTCATAGCTTCAAGCATATCATTTTTTTCATTAACATTAATCAGCTTTTTTAAATCTTTCTTTTTTTATATACTGGGAGTAATTTAATGTTAAATTTATTATTAATTTTTTTACAAATATTTTTAATCCTAATAAAAATATTTTTTGATACTTTAAATCCTATGTAAATTTTATTAATATTATTAACTTTATTATTAATTTTATTTTCCCCTTTAATCTTCTTTTTAATTAAATTCAAATTATAATCTGAAAAAATTTTTTCAATAATCTTATTTGGATATTCATTTAAATAACATTCCTTTTTTATCAATTCTAATTCTTTGTCCAATAATAAATCACTAGAACATATCAATATTGCTCTTCTAATTCTGTTTTTTATAATATTCATTTTACAATGTTTATCAATGTCTGAAAACCAGTTAGTAATCAGACCATGAAATGTTTTTTTTCTAAAAACAGATGTATTAATGCTTATTTTATTATTTTCTATAATTTTTTCAATTTTTACATCTTTCATATATTCAATTTTATTATCCACTTCTTTTTCCTTGGTAAATTTAATATTTTTTTCTTTATTGTTAATGTAATTTAAAAAAATGTTTGCTTTTCTTTTATTTCCTTTAAAAATTTTGTTTTAGAACTGTGGTTCCACAGTACAGTTTGATTTTATTTTAGTGTGTATTCCTCCCATTAATTATACTAGAATGGGTAGAAAAGACAATTGAAAGTAGTTATGGAATTGTTGAAAAGATTATGTCCATATATAGATAAATAGTCAGATTGTATGTGGTTCTGGAGAAGTATTATAACGAAGATTTTTGTTGACAGGAAGATGTAAAAAATAGAGAAGCAAAAAATGTGGATTTGTTCAAGCAAGTGACTCAATTCACCAACTTAAGCATAGCTGAGTCAATATTTGAAATTAGTTGTTTGACTACTGACTTTGCTTATCTCTCTTAAACAGCTCCTGCATGATATATTGGGAACATGCATTATTTTTAATAATAGAAAATGTAAGGCATTTTAAATAACAATTACTGCTAAAAAAGGGTGTATTGACACCAAAGCTGATTTATATTTTTTGATAGTATTATTTAAAACAATTTATAATTGGCACCATAAAGCATCAAAGTATGGTCAAATGTTTATATATTTTTAATTTTGAACAAAAGATTTTCATTATCTTCGCTTTTGGATTTATAATATGATGATTGTTCTCATCGATTGCAAAAGTGACCTGCATAATGTTTTACATGCAAGCATTAAAGATCTTCATTAGTAATGAATGTTGTTGGACATTTTACTTAAATGTTTAGCATGTTTCAAACATGATTCCATTTAAATAACTGAATAGTTTTTTAAACAGATGAGCATCTCAAATGTTCAGGTTTAATCCAGACTTTAAAGTTTTGCTATTATAGATTATAGTGATATAAGTATCGGCAATTAAAATGTATCCCAATTTATTGAAAGAGAAAACTTATGCCCCATCAATTGTCCCATATAGATATTAAAAATACTTAAATTGATGGTGCTCCTGTAAGATTTTCAAATTATTTAACAGAATTACATGACAATTTGGGGTTTTCTTCATTATTTTGATGGTGACAATTTAAAATCTAATAAATTTAATTCTTTTTTTTTCTTTTTTTAAATGTTATCAGTCCTTACTTATGGATGAGACTTGGATACTTAATAGAAAAGTAAACAGGACAAATTCACACACCAGTAATCATCAATTTCCTAAGGGCAACTTTATAAAATATACTTTTATAAATAAAAGGTTACCTTGAAAGAAATTTATGATTCTTGGTGTTGTATAGATGTGAGATGCCATCATTTATTGAGTCTCACTTTGAAAAGAGCCAATTTATGCATCACATGCCTTACATTGGACAGATTATATTTATACAACAGATTGCATTGCGCAGGTATATAGATAATTGGATGTATTTAAAAAAGCTTTAACAGTAACATATAAATATTACAAGCCCAATAGTTGTGTTCTGCAGGATATACTTGTAATAGTTCTTTTTGTTGGTCTTATAAATTCAATGAACACTAGTTGTGTTTTTAATCAAAATATTTATACTAAAATGGACTGGAACTTGTATTTGAATACCTGTCAATTTTTTTTAACCAAAAGTATTTTAATAGATGACTTATTATTTAACATAACAATAAATAAAAAATAAAATAAATATAATTTTATTGAGTAATAATTAACAAAAATCAGTATGTGCATACTGTGGGTTATGACCTCTCAAATAATGGTATAAAATTGTTAGGAATAGTGATAATTTTTTTATGTTTTGAATAATGTATTTTTTTTTTGAAAACATTAAATTTTTTAAAGTAATAAAAATATCAACTCAAAATAAATTAGGTGTAAACTCAATCATTAAAAATAATCAATTTAAAACATGTTACAATATTATTCATTTACAGGTCTATAAACTTTCTTTTTACAGTGTTAATTTTGGTTCTGCAATATGCTATTAGACTTGCTGCAATCTGCTGATAACTTTGAAAATCTGTGAAAAAATCATATACAAGAGTACGCATGCAGAAAAAAATCTGTTCCAAAATATTGTATTCCACTATTTACTAATTGGAGCATTTGCTTTTGTTGCCAGATTGTCCAGAAGGATCAACTAAACAAAGAAATAAAAATGCATTATTATTCATTTTAACAATGTTCACACATACAAAGTCACACTTTCAATGATTTTTATTGAAAAAAAAAACTTATAAGCTTTAGGAGTATATATGCTATTTGCCTGAAATATATATACTGTTTAATCTATTTTTTTTTCTTCTGTTTCTGCAGAAATCTAAATATGGTTCTAAAATGATGAACAATTCTACAGAAATAGTTATTTTTTAGAAAAGTTTAAATTATAAAAAACAAATTATTTACTTTACATAATAAGTTTTTCATACATTGTGGCAAAGAGCATAACAACTATCAACAAGTAAATGACAAATACAATTCAGTTTGTTCACAGATGAAGCACTTTTCAAATGTCAACATATCGTCAAAAATTTGGTATTCAAAATTTACATCGTATTGAATAGTAGTCATAGATCTTATGCAAAACAAATGATTCACAAACATGTAAATTAAGTTTAAAAAAATTGGATATCCAATAATTAAATTAACATTGATTTATATCTTTGGTTAAAAAATATTCATGCTAATCTTTCAAACATGTCAACAAAGAATAAACAATTTTTGTTGCATTCTATGTGCTTATATATATAAGTTGATACGAAGATTTTCACAGATTGCATGTATAAAAGACATTTTTGCAGGTTCATCCATGTTAAAAAGTTTAAATATTGATATACAGACATTTTGACTTGATCATGCAAGTCATCTACTGGGTGATAAAAGGTAGAAAGATGGTTGTAGAGGTGTTACAATCACTGATTTGAAAATGTTACATTATATAAATCTTCCAATTTACATTCAAATTTGGTAATAGCATCTGGGTTAGTATATAGACCATTTTGAGAGATGTTGTTATCCTCTCTTTTTCAGGCATTGATAGCCCGATTAGTGATAGTACTTGCATAGGGATAGAACTTGGAGCCTTAGATTGTGGAGTATTGAATTTTAAAGTAAAGGTAATATTCTCAAAGAGTCATCCTGCCAAAGGCAACAGGAAGTGGAAATTTCATAAACTTATCTAAGAGGTTCCCTTACTGACTTCTCCATTTATTACTAAAAGCAAAGTTGATTCATATATTATGCATACTCACAGTAGGTTGACTTATGGGGTTATTCATTATCATGCAAGAAACTTCTTTGAACTTTCTTCTTTGTGTCTTTTTCTCTCTATCCAATACTATTGCATTTTTTTAATAGAACAAATGTTCATTGGTATATACATGGTCTGCTAGTATAGACAGCTGTTTTCTCTCTTTTAATCAACAGTTTATGAAACCAACAACCCCAATAAAAAGCAATTAGAACAGTGCAAACTGATGATTAGAAGACAAAAAACAGATGTGTCTAAGATATCAGACCATGTACAGAAAACAAAAAAACAGATGTGTCTAAGATATCTAACCATGTACATAACCATGAATGTATATTCAATTGAGAAAATACAATAACATTGGATAGAAAGGAAAAAGGACAAAGAAGAAATTTCAAAAACACTGCTCACATGACAATGAAGAATCACCCCATAAGGCAACCTAATGTGACTATACATGTGTAAAAACCATTAATCAACTTCATTCATGGGAAGAATTGGAGAAATCTCATAAGTATGCAAAATTTTTTGTAACTGTTGCCTTTGGCACAATGGCCCAGTTGTTTAGAGCATTGTCTTAAAATTTAATATTCAAAAGTATAAAATTCAAGTTCGATTTCCATGCTAGTATTATCATGGGTGAGACCAACAACACCATGACCAAAATAGAATAATATACCTCTCAAAATATTGTGCATATCCTAACCTGTGTGCTATTACTAAAAGTTGAATGTAATTGGAAAATTTAAATTTTTATAAAGACATTCTATACTTAATATTCAGTGATGGTAATAGTCTAATATATAAAGGCAAATATAGTTTTCCAAGGTTTTAAAGAACTTAATTAAATTGCATGATAGTAGACAATTAAGTTATTTATTTAGTTTGCAAGAACACTGTGTTTAAATAATATAATTAAAAAAGTTATTTTTCAGCAAAACCTTTTCTATAAATTTAAGCAATTTTCACAAGAACAAAAATTGAAGTAGAAAAATTAAAAATTGGTTTGTGCGAATAAAATATTTTGAAAAATCTGTTAAAATACTGATTAGTCTTACAAGTGTTCAAAGGATTTCATGATTTGGGTGAATTAAGAGACGAACAATGGTTAAATGAACTTTTAATGTATCAAAATGAATTAAATTTATCATTACAAGGGAAACAATTATTTATCTGTGAAAATGCTGAAAGTATATGGATAACATAATTATATCACAATTACATGTGACAATTATGTTCCCCTTTTCATTAAAATGAATCTACTGATATTACATAAAACAAATTTCATGCTTGTGCAGTCTTGAACATAATAGCAGAAAACCTCTAGCTAAAAAAAGCTTCCCAGATTTCAGTTATTAAGCAAATATATTAATATTCTACAACAGCTTTATGGGCACACTAATTAAAATTACTGCAACTAAAGCTAATATTGCTTTCAATCTTCCATTATATCTAACACTGATGCGATATTTTTTGATGACAGCCAACCAATCTCCCTCACTACAAATAAACATTTTAGGTGAAAATTTCCAATCAACAAATAACTGAGAAGTTTAAATATACCTATATCTCTACCAGAAGCAATAGCCCAATTTTGTGATCATATTCATGTTGGTTTAAAAATTGAATTTCTTTTTAATCAATTAAAAGCATAAAAGATTTCTATTAGAAATTTCATTAACTATTTAATTCATCATTTTCAGTTACAATACCTGAAGGGGAAGACAGTTTGCGCTTCTGAGAAGACTTATTGACTTCTTTAGGATTAATAACTAAAAATATATAAAAAAAATCAGAGTTAATTAAAAATAAAACCAACCCACAATGGCGTGCACAAAATACATGTATGTGCATACTTGTACAATGTATTTAATAGCACAGAAATAAAACTCATATAGTAAGTTTCCATTCTTAT
>JAQFVV010011552.1:0-13001 GCA_028023455.1 Epiperipatus broadwayi | reverse complement strand
CCTAGATTCACCTATATATGATAGCATACAATCACAAAAAATTTGATATATGACATTACTTTTTTGCTTGACAGGTATGACATCCTTAGAATTATTAACTAATTTATTAATATTGTTTGGAACGTAGAATGAAACATTAAATACATTCTTATATAAATCCTTAAAAAAATTTACTTGTGGATTTGAAATAAATGGAATAGATATCCATTTTTTATTATTAATCTTCATTTCTTTCAAATTATATATTTTGTACCCTTACTTCTAGATGTATAATATAGTTTGAAATACGACTAGCTTAATTAAATTATAATGTCAGTTAAAATTTATATCTATCTTTAATATACTTTTATATTATTATATTCTAATTTAATTTATTATTAATTATCAAAATCAATATATTTCTATAGTATGTACTAATTAAATAAGTATTTATTAAAATCATGAGACTGTGAAGTAAAGTTACAAAAGTAATAAAGTAGATTTACGTTAAGTCAATGTCTCCTAAGACACTGTCTCAGTAACATAAGAATACTATCACCTCCATACTAACTTACTACTGCCTCTATGGCATTCTTATGGCTTTTAAATAAAATAAACTATCTTTAATAATATTGAAATAAATAAATCTTAACTTTTAATTTTTAAAAATATAATTAAATAATCACAGGTTCTTTTAATTATCTTAAGTAATGATATTCAACTGTAAATAAGTATGATATGGGATTTTATATCAAACCTGAAAATACACCTAACTTATTTTAATATTTATAATACCAATCTTAGAGTATAACCTAATCTTATCTATTTCTAATATATCATCAATCATTAAATAAATAATCATATGTATATCTTTTATTTTCATATAGCATCTTAATTTTGGAATAGATCAAAATCTTATAATTCAATAATCTACTTGGCAACAAATAATATTGTACTCTTATATTACATGCATTATAATTACTCTATGACCATTGTAATATAATGTAATAGTGTCAATCAATTCTCATAAATGATAATCAGGAAAATATTGTATTTATTTCTAAAATAATATTAATAAATTCACATTGTGCAAATATTATGTTTCTTCAAATTATCTGCTGTCAAATGCTGTGGTGCAAAATAATGAACCAGACACACTTTAAAACAAATTAAACAAATTTATTTACATTAACTTTGAGTTAAAATTTATTTACAATATTTACAATTCAAATTAGGAAAACAAAAAAAAATAAAATAAGAAAATAATAATACAATGTGTTTACACTGTTATTAACTCATACTCCTAATAAGTAATTATACATCCTTTAAAATGCTGTATTAATAACATTGAAGTATGTTTTCAAAACTTGAACTTTAAATAATATCAGTGAACCTCAATTATTACACAGAAAATTTATGTAAATAATATTTATGTAGCATATGTAAACACTTAAACTTTATTAATTAAATTGCTGCATCACTTAAGTATTACTGTTACTTATTTCATCATGTACTGAAGAAGTATGTGTTCACTCTACTATTAGTATTACTCTAATAGCATAATATAAAGCTAATGTATCCTTATAATGTAATAACAAAAGAATTGATTATAATTTTATATTTCACTTATTGCAATTTATGTTATATGTTTTATCAAATATGCATTACATATATGTACTGTTAAAAATATTTTAAATTATTCATTAATTTCAAATTCATAAAGTATTATATTAGATAAATTCTATGATTCTTTAATGTAAAATTATTACTTTACTTTATGTGTTATTCTACTCCTTCTTAATAAACTTTTATCTACAAAACATCCTCTAAAACTTATCTAAAATTCCGGGAAAAACAATCATCAATTTAAATAAATACTAATTATCCATACTATTGATACTTCATCATTTATATTCAGGAAATCTCCAACTCAAATATAAACTTCTACATAAAACTTAGCTTAAAATTATCCAATAAAGAATAAAAATAAAAATATAGACTTCTTAACTCTCTCCCTAGTAATTTGCAATATAAAAAATAATTACTTATAAACAATAAATATAATTCTAATACTATAACATAAAAACAATATCCAAAAATTTATTAACGAAAGAATCATATAATTATTTCTAAGCTTTTTACATGTAATGTTGTATTGTATTTATTTCATAAAATTCAAATTATGCATATTTAAATAAAACTACCACTGCCAATATAATGTGTGTGTATTTTTAAAATAATCATACATTCATTCAAAATAACATATCATTCGGTTGATCAAAAGAAAACATATTAAATACATTAAAATTATTATTATTATACAATTTTTTTACCATCAATAATGATTTAATGTACAGTCCATCTTCCAATATTCTCTTCGGAATTACAGCTTCATAAAATAATTCACATTTACACACACGATCATTCTTTAACATATTCGTTTTATATTAATTATAAAATAAACTATGCAATTAATTATTATATTATTTTTAAGTTACTATTTTAAGAAATGTACCTTATCTTATTTTTAATAGATTAATAATATTTAAATTTTATATTAAATAAATAAACAAGAATTTATATTACAGTAATTCCAGCGATGTTTTCTTTTAACCATATTAGTTCTTAAAATCCTAGGTACACATTTACTAGAACACCATTTCCTGTTTCCGGTCCACCACGTGTTTTTTTAAAAGTTTATGAAAAATGATAACGTTCTTTAAAAACAAAATAAAAGTTAATTCCTCCATAAGAAATAAAATAAAATTAAAATAGTTTTATAGGCTCCGGATCTAGTTCTTTTAAGAATATTATTTAAAAGTTATTATCTTAGCTTAGTCTTTAGTTTTATGAAAAAATTATCATTTAATTATTTTTAAACCAACTAAGACGTCCACTTATTACTTGCACATTTCTTAATAAAATATCCAGGTAAGAATAAGTTTCTTTATTTATAAACGACCTGCGTTTAAATTATTTTAATATAATAATTCTTATTATATTAAAATTTTTAGCTAATTATATTTCAATTTACTTGCTTTTAAAATTATCAACATTCAGTCTTCTTTTAAAACATAAAGATTTAACAAGGCAAGTATTTATAAAACTACTTTCATTTTTAATATCTTCACTTCAAGATATATTTTTAAATTTATAGCTTGCAAAAAATACTTTCTTCATGATATTTTATTCTCTAAAATATCTATTTTCTAATAATCATATTAATTAGCTTTTAAAATTATATACTGTCCAAATACTACTTTTCTCCATCTCGTAATTTTTCGAACTAATCAGCGTTTGTCATATTTACAGGGTAAAGTTTCGATATATTTTCATTATATATGATGTTCCCATGACTATTTGCTTGCAAATTGAGCTTCAATTTAGAGAAGACCAATAGGAAAAAATTAAGTTAACACTGCATGTCCTTATTTAAAACTTTTAGATATTATTTATAACAACACTCTTGTAATTTTTAAAAAATGATTTTACAGAGCGTCTATAAATTTACTTAGCTATTTTTTAATACTTTAATTAACTTAAATAATTCAATCACGAAGGCCCCTCCTAACAATTGAACTGAGCTTTTATACGGAAGAAACTTTAATTTGATTGGTACATTTAAACAATCAATTTGCTGAAAACTATTAACATATTTGCCAACAACACAAAATTAAAAATAAATAATGACTTATTTAATATTTAATATTTATTACATTATTACATTTTAAAATAATTCTTATCGTTTATTTAAATCCATTAAACACATTTAAAAAAATATATTATTTCACTTGATTTTAATTTTAACTTTATAAGATTATTTTTAAATAAACTAAATATTTTTTATAAATCATATTTTTAAACAATGTTTGAAATCAGATTTAATATTCTACATTGATTTATCTTTATTTTATCTACGTGATAACTCACGGTAATTATTTATAAATTTATAACATGATTTTTAAAAATAGTTTTTTAACTGTTAATTCTTAACTACCAACATGTGCGTGTATAACATCTGTTCTTTATAACACAAGAAAACGCTTATCATCGTCTGAAAATAAAGCTAACAATTGCATTTTTTAAAATAAATATTTTTTAAATAAATAAGATATTATAATAGATTTTAAAATAATTACTCGATATTATTAAAATCAAATATCAATCTTCTATTTAAGTATTTATAATAATTTAAAATATTTATATTCTTTTATATCATTATTTTATCAACAATAAATATATGCATTTAATTTTAACTTGTCTTTTAAACACTTTTAGCTTTAAATACCCATAACTTATTAAATATATTCAATGAGTATTAAGTTGCATAACCATTTTATCAACTATATATTATTATAATCATCATCATTTTAAAATATCTCTCTCAATATCAGCACAATTTTAATATCAAATACTCATACATTGCTTTCATTAAATCTTTTGAAAATATTACCATAAGCAAAATCAACATCACATATTCAAATATATCTTAAATTTAAAATTTTTAATAGATTAGCACAAAAATTAAATAATTATTAATACAAAAAAGGAGCACAATATATATATATATATATATATATATATATATATATTTTTTTTTATATATATATATATATATATATTTAAATTGTATAAAGTATTGTTTATTTGTTTCATTGTATAACCAACATCAAGTAATTTCTTGGCAAATATCTCAATATTTTTCAATTTATCACTTTGGTAAGACATAATTTTCATTCCAAAATAATAAAAAAAAACTGAGACAATAAAAAGAACAGGACAATAAGATTAACTATTTAAGATTTAATGATCACAAGAGATAACAGTATATTAAATTTTAAATAATAATTAAGCCTGCAAAAAAGAGGATATATAAATTGTAAATCAAAAGTACCAATGATGCATAAGATGGCAAGTTTTAAATCTTTTTTTATTTTAGAATGAAAAAGTATGATGTTACCAAAGTGATAGAATGAAAAATATTGAGATATTTGTTAAGTAGCATATGTTAGTTATAAAATGGAGCAATAAACAATAATTTATGTCAATTTAAAAAAATATATATTATAATTTAAAAGCTGAAGATTAATAATAAAAAATGGATATCTATTCCATTTATTTTCAAATCCACAAGTAAAATTTTTTAAGGATTTATATAAGAATGTATTTAATGTTTCATTCTCGTTCCAAACAATATTAATATATTAGTTAATAATTCTAAGGATGTCCTTTACCTGTCAACCAAAAAGTAATGTCATATATCAAATTATTTGTGATTGTATGCTATCATATATAGGTGAATCTAGGTGCAGCATTGAGAAAAAGATTGAAGGAACATGAATTGTTATATAAGCATGTAAAAAATAAAATGTTAGTGATTTAATATCTTCTTCAGTTTTCTTTGATCAAGAAAAAACATGTAAATATAAATTTAAATTTAATTTTGAAAGTATTGAAAATTCTTCATAAAGAGAGAAACCATAGTAAAAGAAAAAAAATAAAGAGAGCAATTTTTATAAACAGAAATAAAATGCATTTAATAAATCGACAAGCCTCTAACATTAAAATACGAGATCGTGGAGATTTGAATTGATGATGTTTGCTTCCACTTTTAGTTTTTGAATTTAATGGCAGTTGAGGCAGGTTAAGTAACCGAAAGTACTTCTGCGGATTTAAAGATTGTTTACTTTGAAATTGTTTGTAAACCGTTAAAAATATTATTTCAATTATATATATATATATATATATATATATATATATATATATATTTTTATATATATATATATAAATGCAAAACCATAAAACAATGCAATACTAGATTAAATTCAAAACTTTACCAAAATTCTTACACAACCATAGTTTCATCTACTACAAATAGACCTTCTCAAAATTAAAAATCAACTAAAAGAAAACATATATATATATATATATATATATATATATATATATATATATATATATATATATATATATATATATATATATATATATATATATATATACAAAAACAAAAGAAAAACCTTCCCAAAATTCATTTCAAACTCCACCTTTCCTTAATATCAAAAGAAGTCTTTATAAAATTGATAGCCTCAGAATCAAGGAGTTTTATCATCAAGGAGATAAGTAGCCTCCGTCAAGGAGTTTTATCATCAAAGACTCCTTTGTTGATAAAACTCCTTGATTCACAGGGGCTATCAATCTTATGAAGACTTCTTTTGATATTAAGGAAGGTGGGTTAGAAATGAATTATGGGAAGGTTTGTTGTTTGTGTATATATATATATATATATATATATATATATATATATATATATATATATATATATATATATATATATATATATATATATATGTTTTTCTTTTGGGTTGATTTTCACTTGAGAAGATACATTTGTAGTAGATCAAATCATGGTTGTGTAAGGATTTTGGTAAAGTTACAGACTAATCTAATATATTGTTTTATGGTTTTGCATTTTTAATTTTTTTTTGCTAGTATAGTGTTAGACAGTTTTGGATATATATATATATATATATATATATATATATATATATATATATATATATATATATATATATATATATATATATATATATATATATATATACATATATAATTCATGAATTAAGGCTATAAATTCTTATAGTTATTAGAGTCTGATTACTTTTCTTTTACATTTAATGAAGAGATATGTATAATATTTATTATTTTATGCAATCTATTTTATTTCTGAAGTATTTCTACATTTTGCTAAATTGGCATTTAAATAATTAAATAACCAACATTGTATATTGCATAATATTTGTTCCCACATCTCTGTAATATTGGTCATAATGGAGGATCTGTTGATAAAGAAGATATATTTTTGTGAAAAAAAAATGGGGTTACTGAGTCATGTTTCAAAGAATTTAATATAAAATTTGGATAACATTTGGTAAGTTAGTCAAACGTCTTAAATGTTGACCACTTTATGAGATAATCTGATGTTGATGAAAGTACTAGATTTTATGGCAAAAGGTGTACCACTTCTTTAAGATTTTCTGGTTATAATTAGCAATAATTAATGTTTTGTAACTTATATTGAGTTGATGACCTTTCTGGCTGTATATCATCAGTCAATGAACATTGACCATAAAATACAACTTATAAATACCTACACTGCAGAGTAAAAGTCCATCAGCTAATAAGATGTTCTAAACATGACAAAACTTACCAAAACTAGGTCCGATGATAATCAAATCAATTCATAAAATGAAACGAAGAAAGCTTCATTTTTTACAAAATTATTTGAGATTGTTCTTGATAAATTTACTTTAAGCAAGATAAAAGTATGAACTCATCTGAATTTTACCTTAAAAGTAGTTAACTGGTCAAACACTTAAACTTTAAAATCACATTGAGAATTTTATGCAGGTGACCAATGATAATATAAATTTGTAATATAATCAGCTAATGACACATACCATTCAAGTAAACCATGATTCTTTGAATCTGAAATTTTTAAAGATAGAAGAACCATGCAAAGATAAAGTAATTTAGAACAACTAAAATTATTTTGACAATAACAGACATGTTTCATGATTTGTTGAGTCATATATTCAAAGCTAACAGCCAAATAATATTAGATATTTCACCAAATAAATGGACAAGGTTTGAAATGTGAAGTTTATTTAAGTAGAATCACAAATCTATTATAACATAGCTGTTGTTTGTAGAAACTTCTTGCTAATCATTGTAACCTTACTAACTTTATTGACCAAATTATGAATAATTATATTACAAATAAGTTTAAAAAATGTTGTAAAGTTAAATTAAATTTTATCAAATATTATTGTCTGAAAATATTGTTATTCAGCTGTGTAACATCATAATATTATATGCTGTATTTAAAATAATAAATATTAATTATTATTTTAAATTAAATAGCACAAAACTAAATTTAGAAATATAGAATTGAAGAATAATATATTAGTCAATATTGAAGAGAATAGATATTAAGAAACTTAAATAACATATCAATAGCAAAAGTAAATAATTCACTGTAAATAAAATGATATGAAATTTCATTGTAACCTTTGATAAATAAATTAAGGAATCCATTATATGGAATAGAAGAAGATCAGATTATATATAATCACTATGCAATTTGAAAAGCTAAATAGAAAATAATCAAATCATACAATAACTTTTGATAAATGTTAAGTTTGAATTGTAATGCTAGAACCTTATTTTTTTAGAACTGAAATGCATAAATTTATTATCAAGTTAAATAATACATTAATAAAAAAATGGATAAAGTAACAACTAAATATAGACTAATTAACAGAAGAGCAATATATTTTTTTTTTACATATTAGTATTGATAATTATCCCTATGTTGTATAAGTTTGAAATTATTTTACAATAGATAAAGCTTGAAAAGTTAAATTAAAATATATTAAACACAATATAGAATCTTTAAGTTTTCTATATACTTAATGATTTGTGATTCTCAATTAAGAAGAGAGTAATCACAATATATATATATATATATATATATTTATATATATATATATATATATATATATTTTATATATATATATATATATATATATATATATATATATATATATATATATATATATATATATATATATATATATATATATATATATATATATTGTACCCTTTACTTCTGATATATAAAATAGTTTAAAATACAACTAGCTCAGTTACATTATTATGCTTAATTAAAAATTTGCATATCTATCTTTAATATACTTTTATATTATCATATCTTAATTAAATTTATTATCAATCATCAAAATCAATATAGTTCTAGATTATACTAATTAAATAAGTATTTATAAAATTATGAGACTGTGAAGTAAAGTTACAAAGTAATAAGCAGATTTACACTGAGTTAATATCTTCCAAGATACTGTCTCAATGGCATAAGAATACTACCACTACCTTATCATCTTACCACCACATCTATAGCATTCTTATGACTTTTAAATGAAATAAATTATCTTTAATAATACTAAAATAATTCCTAACTTTTAACTTAAAATATAATTAAATAATCTCAGGTTCTTCTAAGATGCTTTAAAATAATAATACTCATGTAAATAAGTATGATGTGGGATTTTATATCAAACTTAGATACACCTAACTTATTTTAATAATAATAATAAATAATACTAATCTTAAAGTGTAACTTAATTTCATCTATTTCTATGATATAATTAATCATTAAATGAATAAACAATCATATGTATATCTTTTATTTCATATGGTATCTTCATTTTAAAATAGATCAAAATCTTATACTTAATAATCTGTGGCAATAAACAATATTGTATTCTTATAATGTGCATTATAATCATCTTATGACCATTGCAATATTTTATGTTCATGTCAATCAATTCTTATAAAATAATGTTAAGCAAATATTGTATTCATTTCTAAATAATAATAACAAACTCAATTTTGTGCAAATATTATGTTTATTTCAAATTATCTGATGTCAAAATGCTGTGGTGAAAAATAATGAAACTCGACACACTTTTAAAACAAATTAACAAATTTATTTACAATAACTTCAAATAAAATTTATTTACACTATTTACAGTTTAGAATTTATGACAACAAATAAAATAAAATAAGAAATACAAATATAAAAGGCTTACACTGTTACTAATTTATGTACTCAATAAATAACTATACATTCCTTTAAATGTTATATTAATAATATTACAGTGTGTTTTTCCAAAACTTAGATTTTTAAAATAAATAGCAATGTACTATAATTATTTCAAATAATAATATATTTCAAGACTATTTATGTAGCATGTGTACATAATGTAGCTCTACTTATTAAATACCTACATTAATTAAGTATTACCATTTATAATGTATTATCATGTATTTACTTTATTATTAGCATTGCTTAATAGCTTTATAAAATTAATGTATCTTTGTAATGTAAAACAAATAATTGACTATAATTATACTTTACTTAATGTAATTCCTGTTATATGTTTTATCAAATATGCATTACATATCTGTACTGTTCAAATACTATTATTTAAATCATTTATCCATTTCAAATTCATAAAGCATTACCTTAGATAAATTCTATGATTCTTTTCTACATGAAAGTATGACTTTACTTTATGTGCTTTACTAACCTTTTCTAATAAATTTCTATCTATAAAACACATTCTAAACTTATTTTTAAATTTTCCGGAAAACAAATATCAACTTTAAATAAAATATTCATTATCTAAACTACCTATACTACATTGGGTAAACTTAATAAATTTCCAATCCAAATATTAGCTTCTACCCATAACGCAACTTAACTTACTTAATATAATAAAATACAAAAATAGAGTCTTTTTTCAAATCTATTCTTATCCTGGTTCAAATAATAAACCAGTTACCCTAAATAAAGCACAAATATAATTCGAATAATTTTATAACATAATAAAATATCAAAATTTATTTATGAAAGAATCATATAATTATTTCTAAGCTTCTTACTTAATGTCGCATCATGTTTACATTATAAATCAAAACTTATGCATATTTTAACAAAGTTCACAATTCACAATATAATGTATGTGTTTTCATATAATATCTATCCATTCATTCTACAACAACATAATATTCAGTTGATCTAAAAGAAAAAACATATTAAATTCATTAAAACCACCATGCTTCCACCGTTTCTACTTATAACAATAATAATGTCCAATCTGCTATCCAGTAGTCCTTCAGATTTTGCAGCTTCAGAAAACAAAAAATAATACAAATTCCCACATCACAAACATTCACTAAAAATATTCTTTGTTATATTAATTATAAAATAAATTTATGTAATTAATTATTATATTATTTTTAAGTTACTTATTTAATAAATGTATTTAACCTACTTTAAATAGTTTAATAATATTTTAAATTTTACACTAAATAAATAAAATAAAAGATTATATTAATGTGATTCCAGCTTAATGCATTTTTGTTCTATCTCAAAAGTTCTGAATAAATATCCTACGATAAAGTCAATAGAACACTTATTTCCTGTTCCGTTGTATCACGTGGTTTTTGAAAGTTTATATAAAAATGGTAACGTTTCCTTTTTTCCAAAAATAAATTTGTTCTACAAGAAAACAAAAGTAAAAATTAAAAAAAAATATATTTATAAGTTCTGTTTCTGGATCCAACCTTCATAAAATATTGTTCAAAAGCATTATTTTTTTCAAATTAATTTATAATTGTTGGTTTTATACATTTTAATACCTTGTTTTCATTAACTTAGTCGGTTTGACTTGGTTTGGCTTGAACGCCCACGACACTTTCCATGACGCGGAAAACCAAAACAATATATCTAGGTAAGAATCTATTTTTTCCATCTATAACGCTCCGCGCTTTCAGATTACTTCTAATATTAATAATTTTATTATAATATGATTTGTAATAATTCATATTTATAATCTATTTGCTCTTTTCTTAAATCGTCAATATTTAGTCTTTTAAGCACAAGACTTAACAAGGCAAGTATTTATTAAAAAAATTTAATGCTTCTTTTTACATTCTTTACTAAAGATATACACTTTTAATCTTCAAAATCTGTAAAAATACTTTTTCTTATAGAAGTATTCATATTTTTGTAAATATTCATTTATAATAGACAATAGTGAAATCAAACTTTTAAAAATTATTTATAGTCCAAAATACTACTTTTTTTCATCTCGTAGTTTTGGTGTACTAACTGTGCGTGCCTCATTATTTCTCTAGCATAAAGTTTTTGATATATTTCTCCGAGCACGTGATGTTTCCCATGACTATTCGTACGTAAATTGAGTTTCAATATTGAGAAGATTAATAGGAAATTATTAAGTTTTCACTGCATACTTATCATTTAAAAATTATAAAATTATATAATAAATAATTTTTATGATTTTTAAATTGATTGAAACAGCTGCCATAAATTTACTTAGCTATTATCTCAATAGCACGATTAACTTAGAAATTTAATTATATGAGAGATTCCCTTCAACAATTGAATCCAGCTTTTATAATCGGCAAAAACTCCTTATCTGATTGCACGAAACAATCAAACTTTCTAGCTTATTTACATATTTACTTAATTCACTATTAAAAATAAAATAATGATTTATTTAATATTTAATATTATTACATTTTTAAAATAATTTTCATCAAGGGAATTCAAATCTATCAACCATTTTTTTAAAATGACTCTTTTTCACTGATTTTAAATTTTAACTTTTATAAGATTCATTTAAAATAAATTAAATCTTTTAAATATTTATATTTTTAAGACAATATTTTTAAAAAATCAGATTTAATATTTTACATTAATATCTTTATTTTTATCTCGTGATAACCTCGTTTTTATCATTTTAATAATTTTACAATATAATTTTGGAAAATATTTTTGCAAATTCATTAGATAATTTCCATTTATGTTTATAAAAAGGGTTTAATCAACATCTGTTTTTTTTTTTATAACACCAGAAACGCTTATTAATTTCAAAAAATAAACTTAACAATTGCTTTTTAAAAATAAATATTTATTTTTAAAAATGTAAATAAGATATTATATCAGGATTTTAAAATAATTATTTAATGATTAAAATCAAATATTAATCTCAATTTAAGTACTTAAAATTTTAAAATATTTTAATTCACTTTTAACATATATTTTAAATTAAATAAATATCTTTAATTAATTTTAACCTGTCTTTTAAATATCAAATATACTTTAAACATTTGTCATTAAATTTATTAACATATATTACATCATAATTACATCACCGCTTCGAATATCTTCTCAATACCAACACAATTTCACATACCAAATACACATAGATTTACGTAATTAAATCCTATAAAATACTACTAATGTAAGCAAAACAACATCATAATATTTTAAAATACTTCTTAAATTTAAAATTTTCACTAAATTAGCACAAAACTTAAATGGTGACCCATACAAAAGGGCACAATATATATAT
>JAQFVV010011551.1:0-13063 GCA_028023455.1 Epiperipatus broadwayi | reverse complement strand
ATATGATCAATAGATGGCGTCTTTACCAAAACTCGCCGAAGCAAAGTGTAAAATATTTTTACATAAACGCAAAAGTAGTCAGAATTAACTACCTCTTTTCATTTTCCTCACCTCCAGATCAGCTGATTTCAAGCCGGTTTGCTTTCGACCAGTGGAAGGACAAAGCTACTAGAAAACTGAGGACTAAGAGACTGACTCTCAAGCTGCTTGTGCAAAGCAGCTTATATCAGTTTGCAGCGTGGTGCTGAACTTAGGTAGAGTCCTCAAACTCAAGTCTAAAGCAAGCTAGATATCTATATGGATCTGAAATCTCAGTTCAGTTTTCAGCACATAGTCAAAGTCTCTGCAGCCTATATCATTGCAAAAAAAAACTTTTAAATAATGCATTTATGAAAAAAATAAAACAAGTTAGTCAACGCAACCTCGCTATCACTTGTTATTCGTGATCAATAGATGGCGTCTTTACCAAAACCGCCGAAACAAGTGTAAAATATTTTTACATAAACGTAAAAGGAGTCAGAATTAACTACTCTTTCATTTTGCTTCACACTCCAGATCCAGCTGATTTCAAGAACTGGCTCTGCTCCCAGTCAGCGGAGGGACAGAGGCTGTAGAAACTGAGGTCTAAAGACTGACTCTCTAGCGTTTATGCAATGCGTTTATGTCAGTTTGCAAGCGTGAATTTACTCAGACCGATGAAGTCTTCAAACTCGCGTAGCAAAGCTAGATATCTATATGGGTCTGATCTCAGTTCAGTTTCTACATAGTCAAAGTCTCTACAGCTATATATCCATTGCAAACAAACTTTACAAAGGTACATTTATGAAAAATAAAAACAGATTGATGCCGTAACCTGCTATCACTTTATTATTTATGATCAATAAGAGGCGTTCTTTACCAAAACCACTTCGAAACAAGTCAATTATTTTTTATAAACGCAATTGAGTCAGAATTGGCACTCTTTCAATTTGCTCACCTCAGATCAGCTGATTTCCAAGCTGGTTTGCTTTCAAATCAAACGGAAGGATAGAGCTATGAAAACTGAGTCTAAGACCGACTTGTAAGCGTTTATACAAAACGTTTATATCGATTTATAAAGCGTGAATTTTCAGACTTGATAAAGTCTTCAAACTCAGCTAATGACTAGATATCTATATGGGTCTGATCTCAGTTCGGTTTCATCACATAGTCAAGCAGGTTAAGTGACTAACTTGTTTTCTTTTTTCAATGTACCTTTAAAGTTTTCTTGCAATGATATATATTGCAGAGACTTTGACTATATGAAAGTGAGAAACTGAACGAGATCAACATTCTCGTCTAACGCTTAAACTGGTTTGAACTACGGTCTGAAAAATTCAAACACATTTGATATAAAGCATTTTTTAAATGCCCTAGAAGTCAGTCTTTCTAGCTTTTTACCTCTTTTTCCCCGCTGACAAAGCAAAACCGTAGCTTGAAATCAGCTGATCTGGAGGTGAGCAAAATGAAAGAGGTAAATAATTCTGACTCCTTTACGTTTAGGTGCAGGCAAAATATTTATCACTTTTTTTCTCCACAGTTTGGTAAAGAGACTTTCATCTATTGATCATAAATAGCTGAATGTGAGAACAGTTACCTGACTAACTTGTTTTTATTCAAACAATTACCTGGTAAAAGTTTTCATTAATATTCTATATTGCAGAGACTTTGACTATGTGGTGAAGCTGAACTGAGATCAAACCATATAGATATCTAGCTTGCTAGGCTGAGTTAGAAGACTTTACGGTCTGAAAAATTCACAACTGAGCAAACTGATATAACGTTTTGCATAAACGCTTTTTAGAGTCAGTCTTGAAACCTAGTTTCTATAGCTCTATCCTTCCACTGACGAAAACAAACCAGCTTGAATTCAGCTGATCTGGAGGTGAGCAAAATGAAAGAGGGTAATTAATTCTGACTCCTTTTGCGTTGACTAAAAATATTTTTACACTTGTTTCGGCGTTTTGGTAAAGACGCCATCTATTGATCATAAATAACAAGTGATAGCAGGTTACCTGACTAACTTGTTTTTGTTTTTCAGTAAATGTACCTTTAAAGTTTTCTAACAATGATATATATTGCAGAGACTTTGACTATGTGGTGAAACTGAACTGAGATCAGACCCATGTTGATATCTAGCTTGCTAGGCTGAGTTTGAAGACTTTACCAGTCTGAAAAATTCACGCTTGCAAACTGATATAAACGTTTTGCATAAACGCCTGAGAGTCAGTCTTTAGACCTAGTTTCTATAGCTCTATCCTTCCACTGATGAAAGCAAACCAGCTTGAAATCAGCTGATCTGGAGGGTGAGCAAAATGAAAAGAGGGTAGTTAATTCTGACTCCTTTTGCGTTTATGTAAAAATATTTTACACTTGTTAAGGCGGTTTTGGTAAAGACGCCATCTATTGATCATAAATAACAAGTGATAGCAGAGTTACATGACTAACTTGTTTTTTTTTTCATAAATGTACCTTTAAAGTTTTCTTGCAATGATATATATTGCAGAGACTTTGACTATGTGGTGAAACTGAACTGAGATCAGACCCATATAGATATCTAGCCTGCAAGGCTGAGTTTAAAGACTTTACCGGTCTGAAAAATTCACGCTTGCAAACTGATATAAACGTTTGCATAAACGCTTGAGAGTCAGTCTTTAGACCTAGTTTCTATAGCTCTATCCTTCCACTGACGAAAGCAAACCAGCTTGAAATCAGCTGATCTGGAGGTGAGCAAAATGAAAGAGGTAGTTAATTCTGACTCCTTTTGCGTTTATGTAAAAATATTTTACACTTGTTTCGGCGGTTTTAGTAAAGACGCCATCTATTGATCATAAATAACAAGTGATAGCAGGTTACGTGACTAACTTGTTTTTATTTTTCATAAATGTACCTTTAAAGTGCTTTCTTGCAATGATATATATTGCAGAGACTTTGACTTATAGTGGTGAAGCTCGAACTGAGATCAACCCATATAGATATCTAGCTTGCTAGGCTGAGGTTTGAAGACTTGACCAAACCTTGAGAAAATTCAGCATCTTGGAAACTGAGTATGGGAGCGTTTTTACATAAGCGCTTGAGAGTCAGTCTTTAGACCTAGTTTCTCATAGCTCTAATCCTTCCACTTGACAGAAAAAGCAAAACCAGCTTTTAAATCAAGTGATCTGGAGGTGAGCAAAATGAAAGAGGTAGTTAATTCTGACTCCTTTTGCGTTTATGTAAAAATATTTTACACTTGTTTCGGGGGTTTTGGTAAAGACGCCATCTATTGATCATAAATAACAAGTGATAGCCCAGGTTACATAACTAACTTGTTTTTATTTTTCATAAATGGTACCTTTAAAGTTTTCTTGCAATGATATATATTGCAAGAGACTTTGACCTATGTGGTGAAACTGAACTGAGATCAGACCCATATAGATATCTAGCTTGCTAGGCTGAGTTTGAAGACTTTACCGGTCTGAAATATTCACGCTTGCAAACTGATATAAACGTTTTGCATACACTTGAGAGTCAGTCTTTAGATCTAGTTTCTAGAGCTCTATCCTTCCACTGACGAAAGCAAACCAGCTTGAAATCAGCTGATCTGGAGGTGAGCAAAATGAAAGAGGTAGTTAATTCTGACTCCTTTTGCGTTTATGTAAAAATATTTTACACTTGTTTCATCGGTTTTGGTAAAGACGCCATCTATTGATCGTAAATAACAAGTGATAGTAGGTCACGTGACTAACTTGTTTTTTTTTTTCATAAATGTACCTTTAAAGAGTTTTCTTGCAATGATATATATTGCAGAGACTTTGACTATGTGGTGAAACTGAACTGAGATCAGACCCATATAGATATCCCAGCTTGCTAGGCTGAGTTTGAAGACTTTACCAGTCTGAAAAATTCACGCTTGCAAACTGATATAAATGTTTTGCATAAACGCTTGAGAGTCAGTCTTTAGACCTAGTTTCTATAGCTCCATCCTTCCACTGATGACAGCAAACTAGCTTGAAATCAGCTGATCTGGAGGTTAGCAAAATGAAAGAGGTAGTTAATTCTGACTCCTTTTACGTTTATGTAAAAATATTTTACACTTGTTTCGCGGTTTTGGTAAAGACGCCATCTATTGATCATAAATAACAGGTGATAGCAGGTTACCTGACTAACTTGCTTTTATTTTTCATAAATGTACCTTTAAAGTTTTCTTGCAATGATATATATTGCAGAGACTTTGACTATGTGGTGAAACTGAACTGAGATCAGACCCATATAGATATCTAGCTTGCTAGGCTGAGTTTGAAGACTTTACCGGTCTGAAAAATTCACGCTTGCAAACTGATATAAACGTTTTGCATAAACGCTTGAGAATCAGTCTTTAGACCTAGTTTCTATAGCTCTATCCTTCCACTGACAAAAGCAAACCAGCTTGAAATCAGGTGATCTGGAGGTGAGCAAAATGAAAGAGGTAGTTAATTCTGACTCTTTTTGCGTTTGTGTAAAAATATTTTACACTTGTTTCGGCGGTTTTCGGTAAAGACGCCATCTATTGATCATAAATAACAAGTGATAGCAGGTTACGTGACTAACTTGTTTTTATTTTTCATAAATGTACCTTTAAAGTTTTCTTGCAATGATATATATTGCAGAGACTTTGACTATGTGGTGAAACTGAACTGAGATCAGACCCATATAGATATCTAGCTTGCTAGGCTGAGTTTGAAGACTTTACCGGTCTGAAAAATTCACGCTTGCAAACTGATATAAACGTTTTGCATAAACGCTTGAGAGTCAGAGAAGGATAGACCTAGTTTCTATAGCTCTATCCTTCCACTGATGAAAGCAAACCAGCTTGAAATCAGCTGATCTGGAGGTGAGCAAAATGAAAGAGGTAGTTAATTCTGACTCCTTTTGCGTTTATGTAAAAATATTTTACACTTGTTTCGGCGGTTTTGGTAAAGACGCCATCTATTGATCATAAATAACAAGTGATAGCAGGTTACGTGACTAACTTGTTTTTATTTTTCATAAATGTACCTTTAAAGTTTTCTTGCAATGATATATATTGCAGAGACTTTGACTATGTGGTGAAACTGAACTGAGATCAGACCCATATAGATATCTAGCTTGCTAAGCTGAGTTTGAAGACTTTACAGGTCTGAAAAATTCATGCTTGCCAACTGATATAAACGTTTTGCATAAACGCTTGAGAGTCAGTCTTTAGACCTAGTTTCTATAGCTCTATCCTTCCACTGACGAAAGCAAACCAGCTTGAAATCAGCTGATCTGGAGGTGAGCAAAATGAAAGAGGTAGTTAATTCTGACTCCTTTTGCATTTATGTAAAAATATTTTACACTTGTTTCGAGCAGTTTTGGTAAAGACGCCATCTATTGATCATAAATAACAAGTGATAGCAGGTTACGTGACTAACTTGTTTTTATTTTTCATAAATGTACCTTTAAAGTTTTCTTGCAATGATATATATTGCAGAGACTTTGACTATGTGGTGAAACTGAACTGAGATCAGACCCTATAGATATCTAGCTTGCTAGGCTGAGTTTGAAGACTTTACAGGTCTGAAAAATTCACGCTTACAAACTGATATAAACGTTTTGCATAAACGCTTGAGAGTCAGTCTTTGGACCTAGTTTCTATAGCTCTATCCTTCCACTGGCCAAGCAAACCAGCTTGAAAACCAGGTGATCTGGAGGTGAGCAAAATTAAAGAGGTAGTTAATTCTGACTCCTACTGCGTTTATGTAAAAATATTTTACACTTGTTTTGGGGTTTTGGTAAAGACACCATCTATTGATCATAAATAACAAGTGATAGCAGGTTCACGTGACTAACTTGTTTTTTTTATTTTCACATAAATGTACCTTTAAAAGTTTTCTTGCAATGATATATGTTGCAGAGACTTTGACTATGTGGTGAAACTGAACTGAGATCAGACCCATATAGATATCTAGCTTGCTAGGCTGAGTTTGAAGACTTTACCGGTCTGAAAAATTCACGCTTGCAAACTGATATAAACGTTTTACATGGCCGCTTGAGAGTCAGTCTTTAGACCTAGTTTCTATAGCTCTATCCTTCCATTGATGAAAGCAAGCCGCTTGAGAACAGCTGATCTGGAGGTGAGCAAATGAAAAGAGGTAGTTAATTCAGACTCCTTTTGCGTTTATGTAAAAATATTTTACACTTGTTTCGGCGGTTTTGGTAAAGACGCCATCTATTGATCATAAATAACAAGTGATAGCAGCAGGTTACGTGACTAACTTGTTTTTTATTTTCATATCTATATATATTCATCTTGTATTCATCCATTCTCTTCTGTATAATTAATTAAATGGACATATTAAGGTCCTATATAAGTGTCAGATTGATTTAAGATAAACATAGGTATGACGCTAATATTGGCATCAACAGAGCTTTGAGCATTCCACCTTCCGATTTTCAATGAAATTGATGGCTGAAGGATTGGAGAGTGGAGAAGATTGAAGCTTGTGCATTAAAGCTTAAGATTTGCTATCTTAATATAAATTGAGCACTGATTGTATATTGTGTGGTAGATGGTGATCTGGACCAACTGATAATTTCTGCTTCAGCATGGAATATATATATATATATATCATCATCATCATCATTATCAACCATTATCCAATCCACTGCAGGATATGAAGGTCTCTCCAAGTTTAATCCATCTTCTCCGATCTTTAGCTTCTCTTCTCCACACATCACCCCTACACATTTCTTGTTCGTCCTTCCATCTTACATGTGGTCTCCTTCAGACGTGTGCTCTTCCGATCTCTCTTGGAATCCAGTTTAAAATTTCAATTGTCCATCTATTATCATCTCTTCTAGCAATATGTCCAGCCCAACTCCACTTCAATCTTTTAATTTTTTCAATGAGGTCAGTAACACCTGTTTGTTCTCTTACCCATACATTGCGTTTTCGATCTCTTCTTGTTACTCCCAACATACATCTCTCCATGCTTCTTTGAGTGGTCTGAAGTCTCTGTATTGATCTTCTATTAAGTGTCCAAGTCTCAGATCCATAAGTAAGAACTGGTAAACCACATTTGTTAAAACCTTTCTTTCAAACACATAGGCATATTTCACATGCCCAATATCAAGTTATTTCTACCAAAAGCACTCCAACCAGTTATTTCTATGATCAATTTCCTGTATTATGTTTCATCTGTATTAATAATAATCTGACCAGGTATTTGTATGCTTCTTCTAATTCATCATAATCAATCTTTATTTTCATATTTTTGAGCAAATCGATTAAACATTACTTTAGTCTTTTTAACATTTATCTTTAGTCCTACTTTCCTACTTTCATCTGATAACTCCTGCAACATTTCCTGCAGCTCGGAAGCATTATTTGCCAAAAACAACTACATCATCTGTGAAATCTAAATGACTTAAATAATCTCCATTTACTTTCACTCCTTTAGTTTCCCATTTTAATCCACAAAATACTTCTTGCAGCACTGCTGTAAAGTTTTGGAGATATGGAGTCACCCTGTCTTACCCTCTTCTCAATGTTGACTTTCATAGTATCATTATGTAATCTAATTGTTGCTGTTGCATTTTTATAAATATTCTTTAAAATATGAAATATCCTGGATCTATGCACTTGATGATCCAATGCTTTAATCACTGAAGAAATGTTTATAGAATCAAATGCCTTTTCATAATCTACAAATCCAAAACATAATGACAACTCATAATCATTTGTCCTTTCTATAACTTCTCAATACTTGAATATGATCTACTGTACTAAAACCACTTTTAAATCAGCTTGTTCTCTTGGTTGGTGAAAATCCAAAGTTCTCTGTAGGCAGAGTTGTAATTATCTTGGTAAAAATTTTATATAAAACTGATAAAAGGCTGATAGGTCTGTAATTTCCTAATATCTTCTTTATCACCTTTTTTAAATATTAATATTATTTACTGCATTCTTCCAATCATCGATTACATCTTTATCATTGAAACATTTGGTATATAACTTTGCTAATATTTTTTCTGTTTCTTCACCTGCTTCTTTTAATATATCAATTATAATTCCATCATTACCTGTAGACCTTTCCTTTTTTCATACATTTAATTGCATTTCTCACTTCTTCCATTTAAAATTCTGGGCAATTCAGAAGATGTAATAGATATAGGAGGTACTTGTTCTTTATTACTATATAATTCTTGATAAAAATCTTCTACCAATTTCATAATGTCATCCCTCTTTTTAGTAATAATTCCATCTTTTTTCCTTATTGCAGATATAAATTTCCTACCAATACCAAAATGTTGTTTTACATTTTTAAGACTTTTATTTTTTTCTACAGCTTTTCTTGCTAGTTCACAGTTATACTTTCTTATATCATTTTCAACTCTTTTCCAGCATCATTTTACAAAATTCGAGATATTCAATTCTTTTTAATGTATCATTTTTATCTATCTTCATATTCCTTCTTTTCTTCATAAATTCTCTAGTCTCAGTAGATATTTTATTAGTCAATTGCTGCTTTTTTCTACCAGCTATCTTTGTTGCAGTTTTTAAAAGTGTATCAGTTATTTTCATATTAATTTCATTCAAATCTGAATCATGTTCAAAATCTACTAATACTTGAAACCGATTTGTAAGTTCTAATAATAGCAAACTCCTTTCTGCAGCCATACATATATATATTGGAGATCATTTATTTTTTACACATACATGTGGTCATGTGTATCAGTTGTATAAAGTAGATTGGATAGATGTAGGGAGATTGAAAGTTTGAGTTCAAGTCCCTTATAATTAAAAGTATAGACAATATACATATATTTAAATTTTATATTTATATCCATTATAAGTGTCAAGTTAGTTTAAAATATAATATTGTTTTACATTTTTATTTACTATGCCAATAGTAAAAAGTTAAAAATAAATAGAAATAACATTTTTTAAAATATTAAATGATTTTATTTACCATGCTCTAAAAAGCAAAAAAAAAAAAATTTGTTTCTTCAACCACAGTTGAGATTTTTAGATTCAACTAGAAATAAAAGCATAGGAAGGAGGTCCAGAAATTATTTAAGTCAATTCCTGTGTTTCATAACAAGGGAATTGGCTTAATTAATTTCTGGATCCCACTTCCATGCTCTTATTTCAATGTAAATCTAAAAATCCCAATTGTATTTGAAGGCACAATTATTTTTCTTGCTTTTTAATGCATGATAAGTAAAAGCATTTAATATATATATAAAAATTTAACTGCATTATTATGTATATTTTTTAGATATTTAAAATATCAATATCACTAGTGATTTTTTCTTACATTCTCTATTCTTACTCTTCAAAGATGATTACAAATTTGCACATTTTTTATCTACTTCTTTTGCAATACCTAAAACTATTCTGTCCTATTCTAGAGATTTTCATTCTTGATAGATTACTAGCTTGATTCATTTCCTCTATTAAAAATCTATGCTATATAAATTAAATCATAATTGTAAACTAAAATTCTTCATACACTTTAATAAGTCACTTTTGAATTTATTATAACTTACCCACGATTCTCTTTCTATAAAAATGTTCCTTTCAAATCCATGATATTGTTTATATTCCTTAGACTTTTATAATCTTTTGCATTTCCTTGTCATGCCATAATTATATTTACATATGTCTTAATTAATCTCTTATGAATATTAGTGGTAAATTTACTGTTGAGTTGCTGCTTAATTATTTTTTATATTTGTACAACTGTTTTCAGATGGGTATATTTTTTACTATTTTATTGATCTGATCCAAACTATGATAATTTTTGAATTGAAAATGATTTATAAGTTTTAGTATATTTTTTTAATATTTACTAAGGCTGTAACTTATGAATAAACATCTGAAAATTTGAAGGTAAGGACCTCTACAGGTCTAAGCCACAAGCTTAGCTCAGAAGAAAAGAGGAAACCTTCCTTACTTCAACCTACTTTTATATATGAATAGGTGAAGCTGAAGTGGTTAGACCTAAGAGTGTGAAGCTATTCAATACTTCCACTAATTAAGTCCACAATTCTTATTATACATCATAACGAAATCTTACAATATACAATTGTGGACTTAATTAGTGAAGTATTGAATAGCTTCACACTCTTAGATCTAACCACTTCAGCTTCACCTATTCATATATAAAAGTAGGTTGAAGTAAGGAAGGTTTCCTCTTTCTTCTGAGCGTAAGCTTGTGGCTTAGACCTGTAGAGGTCCTTACCTTCGAATTTTTCAGATGCTTATTCATAAAGTTACAGCCTTAGTAAATATTACTTAGTATAATAATGTACGTTTAATAAAATTTATAATTACAACTTTATATTTTTTAAGAAAATTCTTTGATTGCAAGATGTATCAAATTCTAACATTGTCATTTTTAATACATTTTTATTTTAATTTTTTTATTATATATTTTAAATATAGTTAATTTTTTGTGATAAATTTATTCAGAAAATTACAGTATTTAAAGACAGTACAATCCATCTTGGAAAGATTCCTCATAATGCATAGATATTTTTTAAAATGTACAAGTTTAATCTTGTTTAGATTTATATTTCATTTTATAGTCTTTTTTCTATGAAAATTTTAGATTGTTGTTCAGTATATTTAAAATCTCTTTGTATATTTATGTAAAATGATATATAGAAAGTGATCCTGTATGAACATAAATGAAATTATCATCATGTTATATCTTCATTTGGAATTAATAAATAACTTTGGTATTCCTACTAGTATAAAATCAATCTCTATAATTTTATTTTTATCATATATTTATATTAAATCACTGCAATTTATGCTTGCTACATTTGTCCTGTATAAAAAAGAAAATGTCCAAATATTAAGTTAATTGTATCATTCATTTTTTTCTAACTTTCCCTAATCTGATAATATTTTATTTTAGACCCTTTATTTCATCTTTTAACCAAACCTTTTTTAATGTGATATAATGTTCTAGGTGTGCAGACAAAAGATTGACACTAAATCTCAATCTATATCAACTATTGTTTTGACTAGTGACTTTACACTTCAAAAATATAAAGATCTTTATTTATTTCTTATGTAAATTTAAATATATTTTAAAAAGTGAAAATATATTCAAGACTGATTGCAGTTGCATTCGCCTTATTCTCAAAAACACTCAATTGAATTTTCGAATAGAAATTATTCAATATGTGAAAAGGAAAAACCTTATATTTTATTAATCTTAGATTCAAAAGTATCAACAAACTTATTACATTTGTGCATACATTAGCAAACCAGATATCCTTATTTACTGGCATATTAAAAAAGCCATATGATAAATGTAATATAAAATGGATAGTAAGAATTTATCTTGATTACTTCTTTAAGATCACAAAAGAAATTAAAGAGTCTTATTGGTTAATAATAATTTTTAGATATATTCATTGCAGGATCTCATCCTGTGAATTATTGATTATATATCTTAAATCAGCTATGAAAATTATAACAACTGTATAGTGAATAATATGATAAATAGTAAAAAAAAACAATCATAACATTTTAAATAAAGCTAATACCTGAACTTATTAATTGTTACATAGTATTATAATTAATTCTTCATTAATTTATACACTAATCTATTATATTTCTATATAGACATTTGGTTTAACAATATTTTGTTTTTATCAGAATGTCTATTTAATAATATTGATAACTACTGAACATTAAAATATGATGAATTTATAAACTTGATAACTTTTAATTTCATTAGAAAACATGCTTGTGTATGGAAAACATGAAATATCTGTTATTTTACATTGCTATTGAATATGGTATTAGCATAGGTTTTTTTTATATAAAAAACATAGTTTCTATGGACCTTTTTTTATTAATCTGAATAAAGCAGTACATTATGGAATGTCAGCTTAGAATTAAAGCATTTTTCTATTGTTCATGACAGAAAAAATGCCTAGAAGATATTTATTCACTTTTGGTCTAGTTTTCATGCAAACTTTTTGTTTATAAAATATTTTTGATTATTTTTACACACTAAATGGTTGATTTTTATTTAAAATAAAAATAAATATGCATGTACACTTTTAATTTACTCATTTATTTTAATTTTTAGAAATAGAACATAGTAAATGTGACAATAATATGAAGCTAAACAACCATAGCATCTATTATGTTATTATCTACCAGAATATAGATGGTGTTAAAGTCGTTTTCAAATAATTATAATTATTGCAAAGCAAATATCAGATTTTAAAGCAGAATTTGATAGATTTGTCATAAATCTACCTTTGTTTGCTCATATTAAAAAAATAAACTTAAAAAAAAATATTTTCTCTCATTTTTTAGAAAACTGTTTACATAAACATAGTTGATGATATTTACAATACTTTCTTCTGATTTACAAGTCTATTTTAAATATTTACAAAGATCAAATGTGATTTTTTAGATCATGATTTATAAAATTAAATTAAAAGAAATCAAGTTCATATTGAGTTTTAGTTTAAAATAAACTTAAATGTTTTTAAAAAGTCTCACCAGTTGGAACAAAAATATTAGAAATATGAATATTAGAAATATGAATATAATCTTAAACTCTTTTATTTCTCATCATTAAATAATTGAATTTATTTACTTAAATACAACTTTTTAAATAATCATTCACTATCACTACAATAATTGTAATGACAGTCTTTTCTAAACAAAATGAATAATTAAAACAAAGTCAAATGAATTTATTGGAGATTTTGTGTTTAAATGACATTTTAAAAATATTTTAATAAATACTTTCAAGACAACTTTTGATATTGGAAGGGGGGGACAACAGCCACTTCTGACATAAGCAAATGTTAAAAAAACTTTAGACAATTCATTAAAAGTTTGTCCAGGACATGTAAAAATTTTCAAATTTCATCCAAAGTTTAAAAAAAAATTAATATTTTATTGAAGGTTGAAAAAAAAAGTATGACAATAGAATACAGATTTCAAATTTTAATGTAACTTTAAAAAAAGTATGGTGGTAGAATACAAAATTTCAAATGTTTTGAGAGTTAAAAGTGTGAGACA